>JAOYFF010000038.1:4706156-4717586 GCA_025773925.1 Cryptomyrus ogoouensis | reverse complement strand
AAAACACCCCTAAAACCCTAACCCTAACCCCTAAAAAACCCCTGACCCCCAAAAAACCATTAAAAGCTCAACTCATCGGAACACCGGCATGCATTCTAAGGCAGGGATGCGTTTTTCGGCATAACACCGGCATGGTTTTTAAGTGACTCCTGTGCGGCAAGAGGCCGCAGAAACATTGCGGTTAGACAGCCGCGTGTAGCAGACAAGGCTGACGTTTCGCAGAGTTTTACGGTAGTCTCCCACTGTCAGCTTTCAGGAGCCCTGGGTGTGGGCACTGAACCTTCTACAATAAGGCCAGTTGTGATCCTCATGGACATATTTGATATGCCATTTATTATGCATTCAGTTTCTGTTAGCATAAGGACTCCTGTGTTAATAGTTTTGTAATGACCCCGTCTGTGCGTGGGGCGCGAAACAAGTTTGTGTTAGTGGAGATTGTGAACCCTTTTTATTTCAGGAAGATTATGTAAAGTTTTTTTACGTCCATTTCTAGATAAACTTTTTCTTACCGCTTTGCACGCGTCCATCGCTGAACTCAAACTCTTTATGGAATGGAGCAGATACTGAACCATACAGGTGGGGAAAATTCACATGACTGCATGACGCACCTTGCTGATGGGTGCATGTGGGGTAACTGGATCATCGATCACCCACAATTCCCTCCTAATTGATCGAGCTCCTTCTGCCAGGTGAGACCACGCCGTGTTCCTCCTGCTTGATATTGCTTTCTATTCCCAGTTCAGTATCCATTTCCACCGCTGGTATTTGACATGTGCCAGACAGTGTTTGAGTTTTGAAATCCATTATCCTGCTATCGGGATATCATATAAAATTTATTAAAGCCCCACCAGCCAAACGTTTCTTATTACGGCGCAGCTGTTGGTTATTGAATATAATAGTTTCTTTTTGCAAAATATGGCATATGTCCTTAAAACATGTATTAGTTATATATATACACGATGGCGATTACATATTATTACATGCAGAGAGAGCGTCCTGAAAGGTTTGTAGCTGTTCCTGTTGGTGGAGTGAACACCAACCGCGTGTACGTTAGACCGTTAAAAGGAGGATTGTGATATTTACACTGAAGGAGAGAGCCCCTCCACCCCCTTGCTGTTTTGCAATCGTTAGATTCCTATGATCCATCACTGAAGAAGAAGAAACGGCCTTTTAAACAGCAAAGAACCTCTCCCTTATTTCAGGTTGTTTTCCTTTTGTTCATGCTGTGTGAAAGGGATTTTTTTTTCTTTAACCCTCCTCCCCCCCAAGCCCCCCAATAGTCCATCCTAATATCTGCAGGTTGGGTTTAAGCGCTCTAAGGCAATATGTCGCAGACCTATTCGTCAAACATCTCAAACCTTAACCCTTTATATCCACCCTCCACCCCCAGCCAGCAAAAGTGATGGTGCAGACATGGACTGTGTCCCAGTTCAGCGGCTGTATCTGCTAAAAGCTGTATTCAAAGCCGGAGTGCGTCACAGCGCTGTGAAAAGGCCGTCCCGTTTTGAAGGCTGCTTCAAATTCAAATGTCCCTTCTGTTTCCTGCATATCCCAAGATTCATTGCGTAGAAGTCATGTGGGCGTGTCCCGGCTATGCGGCACTTGGTAACTCAAGGGTAAGGTAAGAAACAGCCGGTGATGGCCAGACCGTCCCATTTGACGACACTTTCCATTCAACCTTCGGAGAATGAAGTCTACAAAGGCTTCGCCGTCATGGACCACAGGCTTCGAAGGATGCCCCCGGATTGGGACACGGCTACGGTGAGGGGAGAGCCTTCAACCTGATTACCCATGAAGGGCTGTTTACAGAAACTGTCTGTTCTTCTAAAACTCCTCTAAAACCTCATCATCTCAGCCCTCTCCTGTCACAGGATTCACTGTATGTCTGTGTGTATGAACCAATGACGGGGTCTCTAGAGGAAAACTTCGCCTACTGTGCTAAAGTCATGGATTATTTTTATTATTGATGTATTAAATGCTTTGGGCTCTCGCAAGAGCTGTGTGTACCCTTGTTAGTAAAAGTCTTTAGCACTAATGATTGAAAACATGGTGGTAGATTGACCTTCTCTCTTCCCGCCCAAACTTCTCCCCTGGAGGGTTGAACACTTGTGACAGAAAGCTGGGGCAGCATCGCGCACTGTGTATATCTCGCTGATCCACTAGAGGGCAACGTTGTTCAGGGATTTTTTTTTTCCTTCTCTATCTACTATCAGAGCAACCTGAGCAAATGCACTGAGGATCTTATAAATTGTACTTCAGTGAACATCTGAACTTCTGAAATGTACGATAAATTGGCCTACATAATATTTAAAGTACTGTCCCTGACATCCTCCATATCATCCAGCATGCTGAATATGTTCTCCACATGTCCTTAAATGCCATAATCCTGAATAATTATCCTATCTGTCATGCTCCACATGCATGGTGGATAAGTGGCTGATTTGTATCAAGCTGACAGGTCTTTTTTTCTCCCAACAGATGGATCTGTAGATATGCATTGTCCTAACTACTGGAATTGGTTTTTACTTACTGGATGCCTTCGAAGTGTCTCGTTCCCACCGTGAAGCGCGTGTGCATGCAGAGGCCCACCTCAAGCTTGGCTTCCAGGATGCATTAATGCTTCAGCCTTCCGCATCACTCGGTCACCTGGATCTGAGTTGGTTTTCCGGGGGGGGGTGTGATGTAACCTTTGAAGGACGTGCATGTGATCCTGCAGGGTTCCTGGCTCCCTGTTGAAGGGTATGGGGCCTTGGCAACCTCCTGGGTCCCGCTTCTGCCAGCTCAGGCACTGGGTCGCCATTATGGGATGGAGAGTTCTGGAAAATGTCACCTTCTGCCCTGTAGTTGCCGCTCTTACGGGATGGACAGAGAGTTGGGGGGTCCACTGGCTCTGCCAGGCGTTGGCTCCTCCAGCAGGGCATGGGTTCAGAGAGCACGGCAGTCAGGATTGACTTGTCTCCAAGCCAAACGCTGATGGCCGCGGGGATTTGTGACGTGGGAGAGTCCCCCAGTGGCTTAAGCTGTCCCGACCCCTGCAGGATCGGGATGTGTGGAGATCAGTGATGCGCAAATGATCGGGGAACCTTTCCTTCAGGTTGAGCACTCCATCAAGCATGAGAGAGCAGGAAAAGCAGGGCGAAACTAAATCGCTTGTTGGCGTATGACATCCTTCCGTTGAGGCTGATGGCTTCACCTGAAATTATCTGGAAGTAATTGTGTTTTCTAGGTCTTTCTGGTGGGTGTTAAATTCTCAGAAAGTGCTGGTGTTCGGCAGGGTGCAGCCGGGCCCTTTCCATTCCGAGGAGAACAGTGGGCGGCCCTGGGAGATAATCAACCACAGGGTGCGCGGTCAGGAGGCCCCCCCCACCCCATAATATAGGCCACAGGCTATTGACGTGGGTTCCTGTGACAGAATCTGCCGTATTTTTAGATGTGTGCTGGCTGTAGGTCTCTGTCGCCTTTATGGTTTGTTTCCGGAATGTACATTGTTGCAGGTGGCTGGTCAAAGGGGACACTGATTCACCATTTCCCTGAACAGTAATGAAACCTCTTGCCAGACAGCGGATGGAGTCCGCTCTGAGCCCTATACAGTCCTGCGATTCCTGGTTCCGGTTCTGAGTGTGAGCGCCGCCATGCGTATCGTCCCAAACCTGTGGGTTAAAGGCTGGTCGCCATCGGCCGGCTCTGCGGTTTAACTGGCCTGACTTCAAGTTCCAGCTTATTTCCCCAGTGTCTCCATCCGGGACGACGCTGGGGCTCGGCGTCAGTCACCGGACGCCGCAGAGACACCCTCGTTAAATTCTCATTTCTCTGGTCCGGCTCCTGCCTCGCTCCCAGAGTGCTAAAAGCCTTGGTGCCCTGACAGGACTCCCAGTCGCCCCCCCGCATGCCCGGCCGCCCACTCGACAGTGCAGCAGCGAACACTATTTCAATTATAGGACCCCCGCTCGGCCAAAACCTCCAATCCCACGACTGAGTGCTCTGGTGCCCCAGCATAATCTGCCTGCTGTGGCTGTGTTTCTGGGGGACGGGGGTGTCCTTTGCAAATCTATGCTGTTCACAGTGGAGGTGGACGGGAAGGGGTGGTTGACGGTTTGTTCCAGATCCCGCAAGTGCCCCTCCCTGGAGGCTTCCTCCCCCAAGGAGAATCCAGGCAATAATGGGCTGAGCATTTTACCCATAATGCATAGTTATTCCTTGGGGCTCCAGTTTGTATCCATGAGCCGGGGTGCTTAGCAGGAATCCTTGCTATTAAAATCCCCAAGTGTCTAGCTGACCTGTGAAACTGCAGCTCTGTCCCTCCGAATATAATTATCTGCTATTTTGTTGCTTAAGGCAGGAGTTGGTTTGACAAGAGTCATGCAGGTTCTTAAACTTCACACGCCTCACATTTTTAGCCCTGTAACTGGCAGCTTTTACAAACCGGCCGCGCCTGCAGAAAATACCGGGTTCCTGGTCCTTGGATGATTAAACGGCACCCATGTAACCTCAGTTTGCCAAGGCGATCGATGCCTCCAGATTTCAAGATTCATATTTGTCACGTCCACAGTTTAATATGGGTGCAATGAAGTTAAAATCTGTGGCTGTGGGGGGAAAAAAGAGAGTAAAGATAAATTAATTGATGGGGGGTGGTTGTAGGATAAAAATAAAGGATAAATAGAAGATAAATAAAAGTACATATGTATAAATGCCAGAGACAGTCTGCTAAAGTGTCCTGTATGCAGCAAATATGGCAGGCAGATGGTCAAACCTTATATGTGAGTTATGCAGTTGAGCGTCTTTGTCCATTATACAAGTGATCTGTTTCATCAGGATTACAGGGTACATTCCTCCCTCAAGGGTGCAGAACCCTCGTGTGATTAAAACCTGCCACCTTCAGGATAGAAATCCAATCCAAACCCAGTACCCACTGCTAACTTCCCCTGCCGGAACAGCTGCACCTTTGTGATCGACGTACAGGTACAGATACTGTGTCACTGTGGTAGATGAGGCTGCTGGATGGTATTTTTATGCTCGCTGTAGTCTGCGCACTCAGATAGCCGCCGCGCTTCTTTTCATGTGCTCTGCCATGCAGGTGGATTTTTTCATATTCCAGTCCAATTATTCAGTTATTTATTTTTGCATTTTGTTTTCCCTTTGGGGGCGGAACCCTCTCCGTTCAGTGTGTGTTTTTTCTTTTCAGGTTTTGCAGTTTCCTAAAGTGTGAAATCGGTTCTTCCTCATATGGTTTTGATTGACATCCCCCCCCATCCCCCAGGGGGGGGGGGGGGTTTGCTGTACTCTTATGCCTGTGGGCTTTTTGTTCACACCGATGTATCACCCAACAGTTCAGACGGCCTCCCGCCTTTCAGGAAAAAAAAAAAAAGGATCGTTAAATGAGGGATCAAGACTCAAGGCGGGGGATCCTGTCGTCTGCTGTGTTTCTGAAGCTCAGACAGCTTATGCGTCTTCATTCAGTCCTGCCACAGCCATGTGGGAAACCACCAATCAAGACTCCCTGTCGCGGGCAGCAGCACCCAGGCTGACTGTAAACGGTAGCAAAGACCCACAAGCGGTGTCAAATATAATGCTTATGCTCCAGTCCACACTGAAAGTGGCCGAATGGAAAATCACCTTCTTGCTGCGTCCCCTTAGCCACACGCCCCCCCCTTCCCCCACCCAGCAGGTCAGTGGGCTCACAGGGACTCATCACAGGGGTCTGTGCTGGATTAGCCTGTTCTTTCAGAACGATATGTGACTGAACAGGCCGTAGCCGCAGACCGCGTTCCTTGCTCAGCCCTCTCGTGTATGACGTCCTGAGGACAGGAATGTAATTCTATGCCCCGCTCATGTTGGCGAGAATGACCTCATCAGCCTCTGCAGAGAGCAGTCATGCCGAGTCACGGTCCAACAGCCGACTGTTAGGCTGCTGTCCCTCTTAAGTTCATCATCCACATCTTGCCCCTTGACTCCTGATTGGACTGAAGGTGCTGGGCTGTGCAGCATAGGGGCAAAAGCCTCTGAAGTTAAAATGAGAAATGATGAACGGCCAAGCTTCGTGTCTTCACTGGTGACGATTTCATGGGTGTGGGGCTTCCGCAGCCTGATGCCCTGGCCGAAGACATCCTGGGATCTTCTGTGCCGCTGAGGTCCACTAGTGGTCTCCAGAGGCTCTTGTAAGCCAGGGTGTGGCCCTGGATCTCCCTAGGACCGCCAAGCCGCCCTGGGGAGCAAGGCAGTGAGGAAAGGAGAAGCTGACGAAGGCCCCCGGGAGAGAGGGCAGCCAGACATCGCGGCTTTGTTTTATGTCTGTTAGCACCATTATCTTTGCGTGTATATTTACAGCCCCGTCCAGAGTTCTGTCAGCGTTACTGAAAGGCAGGAAGAATGAGGATTTATTAGGATGTAAAACTGCTATGAATTATTAATGCTATTTATGTAACACTATTTATGTGTTATGTAATGACCACCGCAGGCTGACAAATGGGTCAGGACTCTGACTGTACAGACGGGTTCTGCTGTGTGATCCGTTGTAATGGGTTCGTGCACTTTGATCTTCATGTCTTTTAAATGTTGAGTAACTGCTAACTTGGCACCGCCTGTCTGTCTGTCCGTTTGTGACCAATCTGGCCTTTTAAAAGGCAGTGTGTGATTCTCCATGCTGGGGCAAACGGATGTGTTCAGCGGGACAGCTGGTGAAATGAGCTCCGGAGCCAGCTTTTGGCCCTAGGAAGCAGCTGAAAAGCATGTGTGACGAGCAGCGGGGTGGGGGGGGCCTGGATGATGTCATGTTCAGGGGTTGAGTTAAAGTCACCCTGAGACGCTGGCTTGTCCCATGAGCCCCTAAAGTATGTTTGGTGGGTCACATGGGGCACTGCGCTGTCACCTCTTCGTGTCCCTGGCCTGTAATTAGCACCGAATGACACCCCCCCTTGTGCTCTTTAATTAACTCAGCATTCATTTACAGAAGGGAGCCCACTTCATCCCACAGGGGCCCTCCAGGGAAATAAAGAAATGTGTATGAGTGCGAGTGTGTACATGCTCAGACACCTGCAGGCCATGTCCATAGGTTAGTGTAGCTTGGGGTACCATAGCTTGAGGGTAGCGTAGCTTTGGGGTAGAGTAGTTTGGGGTAGTGTAGAGTAGCTTGGGGGTAGAGTAGTTTGCGGTAGTGTAGCTTGGGGGTAGTGTAGTTTGGGGTAGCGTAGAGTAGCTTGGGGGTGGAGTAGTGTTGGGTACCTTAGCTTGGGGGTAGTGTAGTTTGGGGTAGCGTAGAGTAGTTTGGGGTAGCGTCGGTTAGAGTAGCTTGGCTTGGCAAAGAATGGCAGTCATTTTCCCTCCCTGTCTGAGAGACGCTTTCATAACCGTCTCCAGGGCATCCTTCACCTACTTAAATGTCACTTGTGGTGTACTCTGACCCCTAGTGCTACTGGGGGCTAAATCCTACACCACTGAATACAGGCTCTGCAAGTGCTTAGTTATTTGTCTTTTTCTTCGCACGGATTCCCAAGCTTTCGTCACTTTGCGGACAGGGAAGACTGAAAGGCTTGAGCGGCGAGCAGGAAAGGAAATAAGTGACAAGCCGATCGTGCCGTGAAGCCCTTCCCCGGAGCTGTGTGTGCTGCTCCTGCACGGTCACTGGCGAAGCTAATGGCGGGGAGTGACGTGGGGTGGCTCTTTGTCAGACACTCTGCTCGAGTTTTTAATCAGGCCAATGTCAAAGTCACTAGATGAAACAGGGAGAGAAGTAGAACCTTCTGTCACTGATCCGTCGATCATGATGGAAACGGGGCTCTGGGGTCCCGCTATCAGTTCATGGGGGGTCCGAATTCATGTTTGGGCTTCTGCTCATTTCTTTATTCTGCAGCTTAAATGGTCAAACATTTAAAGCTGAGAAACCCTGGATATTAAGCTTTAAGCTCACTGAAGTATATTTATGGCCTAAATTATTTCTCCTAAAATTACTTTTGCTGCCATAAACGGTATAAGAAATAGATTTGGATATACAGTCAGTGAGTAACACGAAGAATAAGTGATTTGGACTAAGATCTGTTCAGGATCTATTCATCTTATGGCAAATCTTATTTCAAGGTGTCCTGAGATACTGGAAAGCAAAGCTGCAGCGAAACTCCATGAACGCCCAGCAGACGTGTCTTTATTTTCATCCAGCTGAGTCTCCCGTCAGCATTCCTGCAGTGGTCCCTCACGAGATTCCTCCTTTTTATAGGTGTAACTTGTTTACTGATAAAAGTTTGCTCCAAGTAAAATGACTGTGCTGCTGCAGGACCGCTGTTTTTCGAGCTGGAGTATTGCAGTTTGAGGTTGACCAAACAGATGCAGCCAAATGAGAATATCGCACATGAAACCAGGGGATCTCTGCCTGTTAAGGTCTTTAAAAACCTTTAAAGGTTGATCCTTGTGTTTATTTCTGTGTGTGTGCTCTGTATGCTTGCAACCTCACTGAAGTAATGTTCTGAAAAACTAGTGGGGTGTTTACAGGAGGTGCTGTGTGACCAGCATGTCATGGGTTTAAATACCAATACCCAGTAGCTGATGCTTCAGGTCTCCTTTGGATAAAAAGAAAATAGACGGTGATATTTACAGAAACGCATAAATAGCTTAACCCCTTTGCACAGGATTCACACAGACAGGCATATGGTATCACACTTCTAACAAACACGACTGCTGAAATTACTCACCTGGGGAGAGGAATACGACTGTAAGCAGCCACCAAGGTTAATGTCAGGCTTAAAGGTTACAGACTATTACTCAAAAGAGGCATCCAATAGGGCATGAATCTGCACCATGAGAACGTTCACATCTGTAAGTAAAGGCGAGCGGATGCTATCAATTGTTGGTTTTATTTGCTGGATACTTTCATGACATTTTTCAACTATGAACTGATAAACAGATGCTCTTTTGAGGAATGGAACTGTAACAATGGATTTATGATGGCTGCCAGTTAATTTATTTTTGAAGTCATCTTTGTTTTAACCTTTATTCAGACCATTGTAGATGTTCCTAGAGCACATGGAGTGCCTGGCAAGTCCCACCAGGTCTTATTGCACCAGCCATCTTCTCCACAATCCATGCATCGTGTTTTGTTGCTAGGTCACCTGGGTAAATCTGCATGACGGTAAAATAAGTTCTATTTCATGAAGCATATTTCCACATGCAAGCTGGCTATAAGATGGATGAATTTGAGCTTGATGTAGGCAGCTTGACATTAACTTGAGCTTGTAAACAATTTGACGTAAAATCGAGCTTGTAAACAGCTTGACGTAAACTCAAGCTTGACATACAAAGGCTAATGTAAACTTCCGCTTGACGTAAACTCATGCCTGATATAAACGGATCGTCTGCCAACCGAATGGATCGTCCCAATCTATAACTTTCGCTGTCACAGTTCCTGGGTCAGGAGGACTCCACAGGAACTTTCTCTTCCTCCCTTTCCAGCACTGAGGGGAAAACTGATGATCACCTGCTGACGTTCCTTATAGGTAAAAGTAGGGCCAGGTGAGGAGAAGCTAATTAGCACAGGTAAGGAGAATCTTATGTAATGCAAGAGATTCGACATAATGGTGTCAGACTGGCAAGGACTCTTACCATCACAGATGTGCAGCCGCCTTGGGTCTGGGCCGTCACCATAATCACCGGCGCGGCCGCTGTAGATTCCTGTCTGACCGTGGGAGTCGGTTCGGCTCCCTGTGGGTAGAGAGCACTGCATTAAGGGCTGTCCCTGCCTCTCAGATCCACTCAGCATCTGAAAGCTAGAGCCTTATTCAATTTCCATCCGCCATAATGGACCGTTCCCTCTCTCCAGATCAAATTTAGATTTCCGTACCGGGCTTTCGATGCCGCTAACAGTGGGTGTAATTTTCAGGTGCAAGAGCATGGAATTTGCCTGGAAATGAAATCAGGAATTTTGTGTTCAGAGGTGCAGTTTGCTAGGGCTGGGACCATGGTCTCGAATTCTGCTCACATTGCCTGCCTAAGCTTGTGGGCTTGTAGCGGAATGAATCCAGGGTGAGTGTTACTGCAGCGTTGTGTGCTTTCTCATCATCATCATCTTCCCTATCACACTCAAAGCCCAAACAATACAGATCATGACTTCCATAAGGAAGAGAGAGCTTTGCAAGACTTAGGACCATTAAGCTGAAAGCATCTACATCTGTAATGATCGTGGGAGGCCACTGTAATGGTGGAACGTTATAGTTGTTGTTTGCTGTCAAGCTGTTTTATGATATTTGCATTCTTCCTTGGTGGAGGCACTGAGATGAGGTGAAAAACACTTTGTTTTAAACACTGCGGAGGGCCATTCAGCTGACACACTCTGAAGAGTGGCAGGGAGCTTTGGGGGGGCGGTTGTTTTTCCTCTGGGCCTCCTTAAGCTGGGTTAGGAGATCGGGTTATCAAACAGAGGGAGTTAGTGGAAACAGCTTATCTTTCCCGCTTGAGTCAAGCATCAGCAGGTGGCCACATTGGTTCCCCTTATGTCTGTGGTCTCTGAACAAGTCAAGATGACGTTCACATTAGATAAATTTATGACGTTTTTTCCGCTGAAAGTTGCACGGCTGTTTCAGAGCTGCTGTAATCCTCCGCATGTGTTTGAAGGCCAAATTACTGCAACTTTTTTTTCCACACAGCAATATATTAATGAGACACCTTTCTGGCAGACTGTTTTTGATGTTTTTTTTTGGAATAGTGTCGATTTCATGGTTGGGTTCAGTCTTTCACGCTGCTTTTCAGATTTCTACACTTATCAAAATGTGCTAGCTATAGTATGCTTATATATATTAGTCCATCCAATAAAAATGTAATTAAAGCCCATTATCAGTCTGAGGATCCGGCACATTCTGCCGCTGAAGTCCCATGTGACCCCCGGCGCGAGATAATCACTTCAGCGATCAAGTCGCTGTGAAGGCTCTGGATTCTGCTGGAGCCCCTCTGTCCTCCATTTTTTGACTCGGCTCAGAGACAAGAGAGGCTCTATGTGTCTTCAAGCTGCTCCAGGACTGGTGAGGACGCCTGAGAGGAGCTTTTCGGAAACCGGAGTCCCTACAAGATTGACGGAGTGGTATGAAAAGCTGGAGACGTCTGCACACACATGGGGCTTGTGAACCTCATTTTAGCATTGTGAGACGTATTTTTTCCATTGGATTGAGGACTGTCCCATTCCTCTCCCAGAGGGAACCGCTGGGGGATCCTGCTTAGTCTGTGTAGCGGTTAACTTGTTACCAAATCCAATTACCTAAATACTGTTGAACCCTTCAGCAAAGCACCAGCTGAAAGTGTCTCGTTGATCACCCTGCAGTCTATGTGTCAGTTGAGTGAATAGACTCTCCTAATATGCAGTATTTAAGTTCCATCACGGACAGCCCCTTCACCGTGTGCCCCCTTCTCCACAGCCTGTCACATTTTCTTATCGTGACTGCCCCCCCCCATCCCCCC
>JAOYFF010000038.1:4688372-4704315 GCA_025773925.1 Cryptomyrus ogoouensis | reverse complement strand
TTATCCAGCTGGGTCAGCCGTCCGGTTCCCGGGCTTTAAACCGCCTTTTTTGTTCTGGGCCAAGCAAGCAGCGGAAGGTTAAGGCTTTCATCTTTTGTTAAGCAGCGGAGCCCCCCCCCCCCCCCCCCCCCGACCAAACCGCATCGCTGCCAGCGCTGGCCCGCTGTCTAATAGTCCTCACCTCCAGCTGAGCATCGTGGCTTCTGCTAGCAGATACCAGCCGAATCTCCTCCTAATGTCTGTCAAAAGTGCTGAGTGGCGAAAGCCAGCTTTCATAGGCTGTACCTAAACGCCCACATTAAGTGCTAAAATAACACGCTAAGTCAGGTGAATGTTCTGCCATGGTGACGCTGACATGCCAAGTGTCATTTCATAGGGACTCTGGCCAAGTTGTTACAGGTACAAGCATCTAAGCTGTAGACAAGCTAAAAACTTACTACGGTGGTATTTCCACAGTGAATTGGCACTAACTTCAAGGTGTAGTTTCCCCAGATCCCCAGATGAAGGCAATCGTGAGCACTTAACCAGCTGCAATTGGCAGCGAGTTCGGAAACACACCCGCTAAGGTAACTGCTGCTGTCTGAGAACGCTGTCAGCCTGGGGGGTAGAAAAACATATTTTCCCCCCGAGCTCTCTTGGGGCCTTTCACACCTGTGGAATGAGCACGGTGGAGATTGGGGGAGGGTGCTGTCCACTGCTTTGCTTTGCTCTTTTGGGATGGAGAAATGGAGAAACTGGGGAAAATAGTCAGAGATATGAGCCTTCAAAGAGGAAGGTCTTGGAGGTGTGCAATGTTCAGTATGAAAGCTGACAAATGTCTTTAAAAGGTCAACAGGCTTTCGGGCCTAGAACCTGCGACAGCCAGGTACCACGGGGAGAAAGACGGCCCAAAATGGAGGTGCATTTGGAGGTGTCCCTTTAGTGCATGCCGAGGTTTCTCACTCACCACCGAAGGGAGGTGCACAGGTATAAATACTGTATGTGTGAAGGGGGCTACAGAATATTCTGGAAGGAGCCGTCCACGTTCTGAAAAGCATGCCTTTGGAAGCCTGGATGGGGCTTCCTCACAGTCAAATTCAGGACCGTATCAGAGTTTGTGAGGATGGTGACAAAAAAAAAATCCCAAGTTTATGAGGAATTGTAATGTAAATATGAAGTGTGATGGATATAAAAAGCAGCACAATCGTGCTCTGGGGACCGAAAGCCCTCTTCAGATCTTATTAGTGTCACCATGGAAACCTACCAGGGAAAGTAAAGGGATTCAGGAATGGGGCTCTGTAGCCGGCGAGGAGCAGGGCTGTCGCTGGCTAATGAATTTAAACTGGAAAACTTGAGTGTTAAAATTGAAAAATCCTCAGACCTCCCTGAATACTCTGTCTAGAATATTCTTTCTCTCCAGGCTGCCATTGTGGCATTTTTAGCACTGCTGGCCCTCGGGGACTCTATATGTGATCCAAGTGTGACAGATTCAAGTTTCCAATGACCCGCCTCTCCATTGTCCTGGGAGTTCGTGCAGAAATGCTCCTCTGATTGTTTTTCACATCAATTTGAAGCCGTCATCAGAATGTGAAAGCCCCCACCCCGCCCCTTCTCATGAGTCAAAGCACTTGAGTGTAATCGGGGTCCTCTGTTTTATGTTTCGTGATGAGATTAATGAACACGGCAGATGAAAGTGTTCAGATCTGCCTGGATGAGTGGTTGTGCTCAAGGCCTTGTGTGGTCGGAACTGTTCATCGTTGCTCTGTTTGCTAAAAATGCTTCAGGTGATACCCCCCCCCCCCTTGTTAATAGCAAGCACCAAAGACACGTAGAGGATCGATACCCCAGACTGGCTGATGTGAAGTTAGCAGCTCCATGTCTGGCCAGTATCATTGTTGGACTAGCTGCTGTGGACTGTGATTGATTAGTGGGAGTGGTCCCCCCCCCGCCTCTCTGAACCCCACCTCCGGATGGCCAACGTTTTGGGTGTCTTGGGCGTGACCGAATTCAACAGGCCGTTTCTGCCGTGAACCTGGAATGTTTCACTGCTTCAAAAAGTCACAAGCACAGAAGGAAGACAGCTGGGGTTTATTCCGAGGTGCATGGGGGTGAATGTGAGGGGCTTTGTGGATTCCTCTGAGAGAGGAATCACATTCACGCTGAACCTGACTCCTTGAAAGTTGCGTCGGTGGATCGAGGCGTCGTCACCGTCCATCCAACTCACATTTCCAGTATTTCGAAAGTGTTTGAAAAGCACGTGCTTTAATCACCCCGTAGACAATTACCTTTCAGCTGGGGAATATTTTATAAGAACAAGAAATCGCTTGCAAGTGTGGCAGGTGTCTCTGCTTGCCTGAGTGAGAAGTTTGTGTGTTGGTGTCACCTGTCCTGATCTTCACGTTGAACAGAAAGGCTTAAATTTTCTCCTAGTTTCATCGGGTTCCTAGGGATGTGTCACGCAGACACTTCAGGCTGAATCAAAACAAAGACTTAAAGAGACATGAACCAAATTTTGGTTGGTTGTCAAATTCTGAGGTCAATTTCAAGCAAAGCTTCTCCTGCTTTTAGAATTACTGTTTTCTCACAAGAATTAATGCATCGTTGTGTTTTCCTTGGTTAGAAAACAAATAATTATAATACACTGCAGGACAAGTCCCCTGCGCCCCCCGTCCCAGTAAGTTTACATGGACACCTACCCAGGGGGGAACCAATCGCTTTCATTCTGAGAGTCTCTTCACAGCAGAAGAAAATCACTTCCTGCTGAATTACAGGCTGAAATCATCCCATCTCATTCCCTCACGATCCTGACAAGCAGATCAGTTTCCTCCTGCCTTTAAGGAACAGAGAGAGACAGAGAGACCTGAAGTAGAGACGGATTATCCATCATCCAGGGCAGACGAGCCCTGAATCGTTAGTGTGATTCAGATGGTCATTGGGGGAAAAAAACAGCATTTATGTAGAATAATGTGAGGCGCAGAATCGTTCCCTGAGCTGTTTAGAAATGCCATTTGCCAAGACTCACATCCACTACAAAAAGAACATTGTGTGCCTCGAGTTTTACCTTCTTCTTGGTTTCTACTATTAAATATGGGGAGGAAAGTTTATGCAGAGCAAAGCTGATCTCACCTAGAAATACGTTATGCATAAAAGTCAGGTTACAGATTCAGTTTGATTTTCTTTTCTGTGGGAGGCCCAGCGATTTCAGATACTCTACTAGCTAAACTTCGGTGAAGGTGAAGGTAACTTTTGATCATGTTGGGCAGATACATGTCCATATCTTAATGGAGCTTAATGGGAGATCTTCAAGCCCCATGTTACATGGACAGCCTGCTGAGGGATTTGGGGGTAAAACGGAGCCTTTTGCTCTGAGTATCCTCAGGTCTGGTTTCCTGATTGGTTGGCATATTTATAACTGACCCTGACACTTTGGGTCTGGTTATCCTATGATGCTATCCTATAATATGGTATTGTGAAGTTAAATGGCCTTCAGCTGAGATTTCCTGCCCCTATTCCTATTCTGGATGGGGCCTGACAGCCCTACAGCAGGAGGTACTGGGTAATGGTTCTGTCCTCCAGAAGAACATATTCTTGGGCAAACTACACTCTTAGAAAAAAGGGTTCTTGGGGTGCTATATAGAACTATGGGGGTTCTAACCCTAGGAAATAGAACCATTGCCTTCAGAAAGGTGCTATTTCTTTTAATTAAACCCTCTATAATGGTTCTATATAGAACCTTTTGAGGGTGCCATATATGTACCAAGCTATAGAACCCGTAAAGGTTCAATATGGAACCTTTTGTTTTAAGAGTGTACCTCGCAACAGTGTGCAGAATGGCTGCCCTGCCCCCAGGACAGAGCCTGTCGTTGTATTCGTTGGTTACTCTGAGTTGCATCAGAATGAGGCCTCGGCTTGTCACTGCTGGAGGTAATTAAGTGACCAGGCTACGGCCGTAGAGTGTTATCTTGCTGAACTACTCATCTTGTCTAATTGACCACCTGAGCATGTTCAGCTCCATTACATTAATAATTTGTCATTATGGGCTGAATGTCCTTCCCCCCCCCAAATCCCCCCCCCCACCAAACAGCATCTTTTTGTGCTTAAATAGCCCTTTATGGGGGCTGTGTAATTACCATGGTAATCATATGAAATTGATGGCCTGTTTCCTAGTACCCATCTCACATTTGGCCCCTTAATTGTCGTCTCTCCTGAAATGACAGGCAGCTGTAATCTTCTTTTCAAAGTAAAAGCACCCCCCCCCCATCAGTATCACCACCCCAATGAAACTGGTGTGTGAGCAGCTGGGGTTTCTGTCCTTGTTTCCTGAGAGAGTAGACTGCTGCTGAAGGCGATCCCATTGAAGGGATCTCATACCTGCAGAGCGTGACTCGCAGTCCACCACCAGGTGGGGCTGATGGCATCTTCATCGTCCCACCCTGTTTAATGAACGCTGTGGCACGGCTGAGTTCACCACACAACCGGCTCATGGTAGGCTGGGAATGTACACCCTTGGCTGGGAGATGAGACTTAATCACCCCCTACCTGGGCTCCGCAGAGACAGCAATCACTGGGAGTTAGTAATTACATTTGTGGTATTAACAAGCTCAATTACAGCAATGTGTAGAGTGCAGAAAGTGATGCATGGAGGGGCGTGGCTCCTGTCAGCTAAACAGACGGCCTAATGAACGCATGATAACGGAAGCCCGTCAGGATTCCGACACTGCGGATCAGTCCTCTTCTGATCATCTGACAAAGGGCCAGCGATCACATGCTGTCCACTGCAGTCCGATCCTTGCCGCTCTCGCGTAATGAACTTGATCTGTCTCGAGAGTCACCGTGGAAACAACCAGGGGGCACTCAGTGGCTCATGCAATATGCTAATTAACGAGCCTGTGAGCTGATAGTCAGGGAATTAGGCGAGACTGACAGATAGCTGCCAAACGCAATCATACGGCACGCTGCCTTCACGCCCAGATCTCGGTGACATCCTCTCGCCGTTCTTCGCAATTACTTTAATGATACTATTTTAATACTCTATATTAAGGTGTGTGAGTTGCGAGATAACAGCGTTCTGTGTGATGCTAGCTGTTCCTGTAGTGGGAATAGGACCAGAGCACAAATGAAACTCTATAAAATAATTTGAGATCCACAGGGATCAAAATAAAAGCATCCAGTATAGACTAAGTATAAGGGGCAAATTTATAGGGGCTTTTTATATGAGTAGACTGCTTGGGGGCAGTTCAGGAGGTGTGGGTGCGTCACCTGGGTGAGTATATGTCTAATTTGTACACTCGCAGCTCCCAATTTTAGAGGGACAGTGCAGGCTGAATTCATGAGGCAGTGGGCTGTGTCTGTGAGATCGTTACACCTCCGCACAATTCCACCTGATCTCACGGTCAGAAATGAGAGTGAGGCTGGGTCATCTCTGCGGAGGTGAACCTCAGGGTTACCCATGCAGAGCCAGAACATGTGATCAATACGCTATTATGTAGTAGAGGGCACTCAGCGCAACACAACCCACGGCTGGTGGAAATAAATGAGCAGATAAGCATATGGTCAAGCTACACACTGAATAAACATGTCAGGACCATAAACCTGGAATAAAAATGTGCAAGACGATAACAGCAAAGAGTTTGATATGAATTAAAATGCTGAGAAAAACTGTTTGTCATGAGACATTAAATTGGCTGAATCGCATGGCCTGCCCAAACCAAATTATGTCATTTTGGCTGAATTTCAAGGAGGATGAGCCGTGTTTGGTGAAGTCTGCAAGGATACCTCCCTCAAGGAGATTTAAGATTCAGAATCCACCTGATCCTCATCCCTGTCAGAGTGACACTTAAATTATCCTCACTTTGCCCTGATGAAATATAACTGGTTTGTCTGTGTATTCATTTGAAAATAAGGGCGACTTTGGTAACAGCACATCATTCAGCTGTCCCATTGTGAAGCCTGCTCTTACGACAGCCGCTGCTGATTCAGATGAGTAAGATGTTTTCAATCAGCGATGCGTGTTTGCTTGAGGGATTCTGACAAAGTGAAACATTACTGGGCTCGGAATGAGACTATGGTGCTGGAGAATTTCCTCAGGGAGGACCTTCTTGGGAGGGTGAGTGGGTAGGTGGAGGGTGTCTTGAGTGAGGTTGATCTCTGCTGCGGGTATGAATTCCCACCGCTGATGGCATGCTTGGAGAGCACGTCCTGCCATGATACGTCCCGTAGCTTGTTCTGGAACGTTTCTCCCACATGGGGATCTCTTGTAACGTAGAAGACAGTTTCTCAAGCTGCTCCTGATGGGCCTGGGTCTCCTCAACCATGACAGACCAGCAGGGAGACCCATGACAGCAGCAGAAACGCCAAACTGGGAGTAATGGTGATGTCTGTATAAGGTAGTCATCCAGTTGACTGGGTCGGGAGTAATTTAAGAGTAAAACCGAATGAATCTGACTCTTTTAATGTCCTCTCTTCGTTTTCCTAACCCCTGAGTAGTTCATGTCTGCTAGAATCCCAGAGGGCATCTTTGATATTCTGCCCTAGTTTACTGACAGCCATTTTTGTTCCATGTATAAATTTTTGATTATTACTTAGGAAATTGGGCTGGGTTCACTTGTTCATGGAACCTCATTCTGTCTGTCTAAACACTGTCTAGAGTCAGCGATCCACCTGAACCCTTTGGACTGTGAGCAAACTGGAGAGAAACCTACATAAATACATAAACATGGAGATCTCAGGCCAAATTTGACTGAGGAAACGCAATGTAATCATGGCACCTACTAGGGCACACACCCACAATGGCTCATAACGGTCTTGTTTTCTACCCTCATTGGCTGCCTGCATGTGCTGTCTCAGCCAATGACAGAACAGACTGTTTACATTCGGTCCATGTTTGCAGCAACCTAGTGTGGGATGGGTTCAGTTTTTCCAGTATCGCAAGTTGGAACACTGAGACCAGCTGTGTTGATTCACCAGTTGGGTCTTTTTTACCCAATTTGTCAGGGATGGTGTGCGTAGGTAAGCCTTTATGTGCACAAATCATGTTGCAAAATGCATATCTTTAGTCACTGGGTCAGCACTGTATGGCAGAACCATCCCTATTAAAGGCTAATTTTACAAAGTCCAAATTACATCAGATCCACTGCAGGTTTTAGTGAGTGTTTGAAGGAAGACCATAATAATTTCCTGCTGGAAGCAACACATTGCACCTCTACACAAGCTGTGCCTTTCTGTTTGGCAGCCCGGACGTTCCGCAATATTGTCATTAATTCTTGCCATGATGGATGCATGTGAATTTACTCGGAAGGTGATTTGGGATTTGCTAAATGTGCTCTTAAGGGAACACAGCTACTACTTGTGGGTTTTCGCTCCCCTCGCTACCCGTAACTGGTGTGTTTTCATTCCTCTTATGGAAAGTTCCGGTCTAATGCCAAACTGGTTCAGTTCCAGCATGATATCTTCTCTGGGGCAGTAATTCGGAATGCTTTCCATGGGCCTCATCATTAATCAATCCATGTACTTCATGGTAGCTGAGCAGAAAGGTCACCTAAGCTTCCTTCTCCATAGAGGAGGGTCACCTAGTGCATTTTCATGGACATTTAAATGTCAACCATTGGAATGCTCTTTTAGAACACGGCATAAATTATGCAAAACTCCAGAAGAAAAAAAAAATTAATAGGTCATTACTGTGATGTCTTAGACCGGAGCAAAGATATCTTGCATCCATGATGTACCTGTAGATGATCTAAGATTGTTGTCTGTAGATTCTCTATTGGCATGCAAAATGTTGCTCTTGTATATCCCTCACCTTGTAAAGTGTTTTGATGTTCTTGGCCTTCATCCCTGCATTTGTTACTGTAAGGCTGCAGGGACGTGATTTCCAGACGTGATTTGATATCATGACTTGAATACTTTCATGAGGTAGATCTACAAATACCATTCCAGACCCCATGATGTAAAGGCGCTGAACATGTCACTGAAATTTGACACGCATTCACTCTAAAAATGTCCATGTTATACAAAAAAAAAAACATCAATCCTCAGGGAAAATAAGGACATTGTTTGGAATTTGTCACTAGGGGGCACTATAAAGTAAGTACTTGTACCTCTTGGTTTTTATACTTCCAGCCCAACACAATGCTAAAATAGCCCAGCATGCTCCTTAAGCTGGTCAGCAGTGTTAAGATTTTCCCATTGACTCCCGTCCCCCCGTTTAACTGGGAAAACCAAACGCGAAGCAGTGTTTCTGCATCCCCTCCCACGGGGGGCAGGGGAGGGATTTGTTTGTCATCTTCCCTGCTGACATTTTTATCCAAAGCCAATTGCAATTTATGTTTCCCTAAAACAATCGTACCTAAGCTCCCTGTTGATACCGGTGCCGCGTGCGTCGTGTGCACTGATAATGTTAGACTGCGTATTCGCATCTCTGCTTGGAGAATCTGGCAGCATCACTTATGGTTTTTGGCAGATAACAGTGTTTCTGAACTGGAGGAGTGAATATGTAGGTTTTTTTTTGTTTGTTTATTGTATGTTTGTTTGGAAATGCAGACTCTTGGAGAAGAGTTGTTTGCCAGTTATCAAAGTCTATTTCCTGGAACTGTGCTGGTGAAACAGAGAGCTCTTTGAACAGCACTCTTTGGTGTTAAAGTGCCTGCTTGGACCTGCCACCACTACCTCTGGTACCCTCACGATTCCTCATATGTAGACAGTGATGCTACACTCACTAGCATTGTTACGTGTGTTATCATTGGGAAAGAGGAGCTTGTATCCAGTGACTGGGATGCAGTCCGAAGCTGGAAAAATACCACCGGCAAGGGGGGGTCTGCTCATGTTTTGGAAGTAGCTTGCTGGCAATTGCTTTCTGAAGTCTATAGAAATCCAGATGGTCTGCAAAGGTGTAGCTGACTTCCTGTTAAATAGGAATGCATAACATTTAAGTGGGTAAAAAAATGGAGAAACTGTTAAGAATCCTTTTCATTGTAATCTGTTATTTATGGGCTTGTGATTTTTTTTTAGTCAACATGGGAGGCGCCCATTACAGCTCACGCCCCGTCACAGTCTGTCATGCTGGTGTAATTCTAGGTTACCTGTGCATATTCCACAAAACACAAGGTGTTTCAGTCCTGTGGGACACAGTAACTGGTGAATCTGCCAGGCTTGTGATTTGAAACAGGATAACAATCTTCTGCAATGCCAGCTGCACATTTGAACAGACCTGGAACAATACTTTCCATCCATCCATTTCCTGAAACTGCTTGTCCTGTTCAGGGTTGCGTGGGGTCCAGAGCCTATGGGCACAAGGAAGGGAACAACTCAGGATTGGGCGCTAACTCAACCCAGGGCATACTCACACTCCATTCACTCACACATCCACACCTATGGGCAATTTGGTAACTTCAATTAGCCTCAGCATGTTTCTGGACTGTGGGGGGAAACTAGAGTACCTGGCAGAAACCCCATGACGACACAGGGAGAACATGCAAACTCCACACACATGGAGCCATGGCGGAGACTCAGACCCAGGACCCAGTGGTGTGAGGCAACAGTGTTACCCACTGCACCATTCTGCTGCCCCAATATAATACTACTACTCCACAAGCCCTGCTGGATATCTTCCATCACCATTTAGTGGCAACAGCCGTATACAATTAGGGAATACATCACCTGGGCTCGATGAAGTTGTGATGAATAATTTAAAGGGCCAAATGACCCAGAATGCAGATCAGTGCAGGATTAGATGTGCTGCTGACCTTTTGAGGGATGAGCACTATATCGACCCAGAAGGTCAGAAGGTTAGACTTCCTCTCCATCAAGCAGCGAGGCCACACATGACGGTGTAAAATAATAACCGTACCTGGATCACTCAGCAGGCTTCACCTTTAGGGGGGGTGCTGTGGCTCCTACTGTCCCATCCTTGGAGATCTGATGCCAGTCTTTACTGATGCTCCATCACTGGGTTAAGAGGGAAGAAATCTTGAGAAGGATTAATGACGAAACTCGTGGGAGAAATGGGCAGAAGGAGAAATGATTGGTTCAGAGAGATAACAAATTAGATTGTAGAGGAGGTGGGTCCAAGCAACTGGCGGAGACAGGGCCAAGATATCTGATTGGTTGGTCCCACCTCCTCTAGTTGCTTGGACCCACCTCTTCTATAATTTGATTGGTTCAGAGAGATAACCAATCATTTTTCCTTCTGCCCCTAGAACATTTTTGTATAAGTAAAACTCCCATGAGCATTACTTTAATGCAGGAGGTGTCAGTTTAGCAGGGAAGACTGTTTAATTAACACCTCCGACATGCGATCTCGCAATGTCTTCGTGCATTTCTGAGTTTCTCCAAGTCGAAATGACTGCACCTGTCCGGAAAAACATGAATATTAGTGAACCAAAGTTTAGAGGTCAAGTTGCGCAAGGATATGACAGGGCACTTTTAGTGGCCAAAAAATGAATGAGATGAAAATGAGCGCTTTATGCAGATTAAAGGTGCAATTCTCAGGTGAGCTGACTGCATGTTTGATGATGACGATTTTGTTCCTTTAAATGTACTGATTTCAGAGTAACTGTAGGTGCTCAGACTCATGGAGAATAAGTGCCAGGTGTCCCTTTTGGATCTAACAGACAGAGTCGGTGAAGAACAGCGTGATCTATCCCATAATTCAGCGAGACGGGCGAGTGGTACAGAATAACCTCTATCTGGCAAATCGCCTCGTTTGTTTTCTACTGAGAAATGATGAGAGGGAATCTGGCGTGGAGACAAGAGCGAGGATGGGTGGAAACTTTTTCTAATTAGCAAAAGAGTGAGTCATGTGCCAAATCGCATTCATATACGAGGCCGTACATTGGGGTCACTTCTGCTCAGTCCCTGAATGAGTTGCTGTTTAACTAGATTGGGATTTTCAGAGAAGGACAGAACAGTCCTGATATGGAAGGAGTGAGTGTTTTATATGAAGAACCCAGGGGTGAAAATGGGTTATAAACTTCACCAGTCGAGGGTGGTGGATGGTTTCCAGACATTTCTGTGAAATGTTTGCATCTACTTGCCTGTCCTGTGTCTCACTGGATTCTCAGCTCATGTGCCAACAGCTCATTCTCTGGCTTTTTTTTTTTTTATGAAAAATGTTCTGTGGAAAATTCAATGCTCTGAACCTCATTCAAAGTAGAATCTGTAAATCAGCGCAAAGTGTAGCAGGTAATTTAATATATCCGTTAATATATCCATCGTGAATGGTTCATCTGTAGTTTGCGGCTGTAAATGTCGTGAATGACCATGTTTGAGTTAATAAGCCGTAAGACAAACTGCCTTATCGGTATTTAAAAGTCCTGAGGTTTTAACCTTGATTCATTTACGTACCACAAATGGTCTCTTTGTGTTTCAGTCAAAGTGAGTGACATTTCGAATGAGGGTCACTTTGCACTTGAGTAGAAGTCGGAGCAAGGTCTCCTGTCGCTCGTGGCTCCCCAAACACGTTGAGCTTCTTGTATGTAAACAGGTTCTGATAGGTGATCGTATTAGCTTGGCTTATTGCAGTCGATGGAGTGAGGTGCCTTTCTGAGCCTGTCGTTTGCCATTTGTCAGGTCATTTTGCCACTGACCTGAGTCTCTGTCCCATCTTGTCCAACCCATGCCCACTGTCAGGCAGAGTCACCTGACAAATCACCTGACAAGTCACCTGATAAGTTAAACTCTGAGCATCTCTATTAACATGCCACTTTTTCAGTGGCTGCTCTTCCAGGTCTCACTGAAGTAAGTGCAGGTAAATGACTCAGGACGATTTGCCTTGTTATGGATGCGCGACTCCAGCACAGCGACTGGAAAGAAAAGGCCACCCTGCCACCTTTTACTCCTCCGTCCATCCGCTGTGATAGCTCCCCCCACTTTGTGTTTACACCTCACAGGAAGAGAGGACAGATGTAGTGGAAAGGTTGTTTTGAAAGGCCTGTTTCCCAGTGGCTCCACGTCGACTGAGCTGTGTCCTTGAGTGCTCGCCGTTGACACTAATGGCTGTCGCGAGTCCCCAGCACTTCTGAGTGCTATTGGTATTCTACCCGTCAATCCTTTTAAGTTTGACCTGTTGTTAATTAACTCAGAGTTTCATTTGGCATTCGGAAGTCTTTCTCTCTTATTTTTTTTTTACCATGTCTGAAGGAACCCACTTTCCTGATCTTTTCTTTCTGGAAAGTGAGAGTGTTTGTCATTTGGCAGATCAGGCACTTTCCAAGTCAAGCTTTGGGTCCTTATGCCCACCTGGTCCGGAGGCCCAGCATCATCGGTGCCCATCCCACTCAAAGCACCAAACTTATTTTGGTGGCACTTTGGATGATTTTCTTTTCCCCGAGCCACAGTTTGGGTGTGATGCCCACTGGCACATTCTGGAGGGAAAAAATAGATCATTTGTTTGGGGTGTGGCTATGCAAATTAGCATATCGTTTTCTCCCACAATGCTCTGGGTTGTTCCCAGTGTAATCTAAATTCTTTGGGTGATTAAAGGGGATGGAAATGACAGCAGTGAATATAGCATCGGGCTATTTATGTACCTCTTTTGAAAGACTATGTGAGTGTGTTTGTGTGTGTGTGTGTGTGTGTGTGTGAGAGAGAGAGAGAGAGGTGTAAAGTTCTCATTTATTAGTATCCTGTGGTTCGTTTTTTCCCGTGAACTTTCTGCAAGCCTGTACTTTACCTTCAGTGGAGTTTAGAAGGATTATGATGTTCCAGCAAATTTACATTTCAAGTGCAATTGCTCCCTGAATGAATTTAATCTGATACTGAGTTAGAAGGCAGCCATGTTGGTCTGTTGATTTTCGTTCCCCTTAAGTTGCTGTGCATCAAAATGAAGGATTTATACGGCAGTAAGACCACGAGTGGTGCAGGAGAGATGACATTAGTGTCTGCCTGTTAACGGCTTTCGTATTGCCTTTGGTAAACAAGGTCTACGTAAGATGTTTGGAAGGCGTTTGTGAAGGTTTGCATTAAGGTTACATTATTTAATTTTTATTTTATTCTTTGGTACCAGCATTGGGGATAGCTTTCTTTTTCCAGTGGCTCCTAAGGAAAAGACCCATTAAAATATGTAAATGTGCCCAAAAAAATTCAAAAAGTGGAAAGACATTTTAAGGAAATTCATGGGGAAAGTTCATCCCCGGGCTGACCTCTGTCAGGCGCAGAGACGTGGCATTTGCATTTTATATTTGCGACCCTGCAGTAATTGCATTAACGTGGAACGGAAGGCTGGCAGCCTTCACATACCCTGTCACAGCCGCGTCCTCTGACATCACTTCAGAGCTAATTATCTGCCAAAGGAAAATCAACAGAGCTCTTTGCACCCCCCGAGGCATGCCTTTACGCCTTTTTTAACGAACTGAACAAATAACATGTAGAACTTCATCATGGTAACAGCTGCAGAGATGCATAGTTTTCGTTTCTGCTCTTTATAAGGCTCTGATGTATCACTTAGCGGCCATTTTTACTTCCTCAGGTGTTCCCTGAACAGGAATCATCAGCGAAGCTCCTATTAAATCTGAGCTGCTGAACAGCATCTGCCACAGGATCACCTTTAGCTGGTAGACATTTGACTCATAAACGGTGCAGCTTTTCATTTCGAGGGATGCCGGACCTAAGGGTACTGTACGTCCGCGTTTCCGCCGGACACGTCCTGTCCAGGCGTTTTTTCTATAATCGATGGTTTATCCAGGTTTAGCGCTGCAACCCGCATGATCCAGTGTTGCAAGTTGCACCTACTTTCAATATACAGCAGCCACTCAGGATCATCACATACCATTTGCTCGTGTAGACGTTTACTTTGAAAAACGACATGAACATCCCTACATGTCACGCTGCACACGAGTGACGTCAGCTTCCAGGTAGTTTGCGGAAGTGACGTCACTTGAACATTTTATATTGATGACGTTTTGCGAGTGACAGAGCGTCCTCTTTTTCGCCTCACCAAATATGGTAGCCTTAGCTGGACCACCGTGAGCTTCGTGATTGTGGGTTTTCCAACATGTTTACACGGAGGTTTACACAGTCTGCTGAGCGCAGCATGGTTCCGTCTTTTAAAACCACAGGTATTAACAAAAAAATATCTTAAATCACATTTATTTGTCCAATCAAGCAAGAAAACCCAGCAAGAAAACCGATGATCGATTCAGTTCCTCCGAAATGCAGGTAATTCGGGGACCTTGGGCGGCTGCCTATTCTGCGTCCTGGGTAGCCTTAATGCTGTGCCTCCTGCCTCCGTCTGCCTGCCTACTCATCAGGGAGCGATGGTTTTGCACACATCTATCATCGTACAGCAGTGTTTCCCAGTCCGATCCACAGGGACCCACAGACAGTCCACGTTTTAGTTTTTGCCTATAGGGAGCTGGGAGGGAGCAAAGATGTGGACCATCTGTGGGTCCCAGAGGACTGGACTGGGAAACATTGCCATAGAGGATTGGAGGTGCCCTGGACAGGACCCCTTTAACCTTTCTCCCCGTTGGTCCAAAAGCAGATAAACGGTAATATAAGCAAAGGCATCATCTGAACAGAGTGGGCTGCCCTGATACATTTTCCGTTGCCTCGTATTGTTATATTATTGCATATTAAGAAACACCAGTCTAGAACTTTCCTCAGTGGATAAACAGCAATTTCCCGCCACGGGAACCATTTACTCGGTGTATTTTTCATGATAAGCAGCTGAAAAATGAGGCCTTTTGATGGTGACGTCATCCCAGCCATCAGGCATCACTGTGTGAGACAGGAACAGGAAATGCAGCACCGTGATGAAGAGGAGCGCCGCCGCGGTAACAGTAACCCCTAGTGACAGCTCTGCTCTCAGCCTAAAGGGAGTGAGAACAAGGAATATTAACATTTTACGAGCATCGGAGCAGATTTTCGAGCACGTCAGCTCAACCGTCTCCCACATCGTCCTTACCAATTCTCTGTCATCTGCTGGACCACGTCTGTCCCTCAGGATCGTGGAGGATCATAGGAGCAGCCATACAGAAAGAGCCTCGTGCGGGAGACACAGGAAGCCGGGGGTGTAATAATCTTTAACGGGCCGCTCGTCTGCCGACGGCCCTGTGAGCTGGGGTCATTAATCTCCCTCACTGTCCCGCTGCTGTAGTAACACCTGTCTTCAGTCTCTCTCTCTCGCTCGCCCGGCCTCTCTCCATGTGTTGTTTGCATTTGGGATTACAGTGCACACCCGGGGGGAGGTACGCTGCCACTCAGCGCTCTGCTTCCCCTGGAGAACCACCACCCCCCTCCCCTCGAAGTTCCTCTGCCCCTCCCATAATGAGAACCTGCGACATAGCCCGTCTGCGAGGTGCAATTAAACACCGGTGGCTTTTCGCTCCCACGTTAATCTGCTGGTCTTGGCTTTCCGCCGGCAAACCCTCCCGTTGGCCTGAATGTCACCAAAGATCGCTGCAGACGACGTATTTCGGCTGAAGGCTCCACACACAGCATAAAGAGTTCCGGATTACCCAACGAAGCTTTGCTGTGAGGTCATTCGATGCGAACATCGCAGTTTTCGCTCCCTGGCCAAAATAGATGAGCAGCCATCTGACAGCTCACCTGGCAGCCCTGGATGCCAGGTGTCCATTTTTCACCTGCACAAGGTGTCAGAGACGACCGTTCAGCATCAGTTTATGCCTCGCCGGTGGCTGAACTCTTTAGGTACTGGCTTTGGGCGTTTTGATAAAAAAAAAAAAAAAAACTGTTCTGTTGTGTTGAGCCTGGGTTTGGACAGGGATCACAAAACAGACACGGGTTTTGAAATGCTTTCATCTGTGCTGTGGTATCGACACCGTTGTTGAGTCCAGTTAATGAATTAATAGCTCCCGTTTGCTCATTAGTCCTCCTTGCTTGGTCGGGCTGCTAAATATCACCTGCATCTGTTACGTCCGTATAAGGGAGACACGCTTTCGGCTTAGCGTCCGGGGCGCGGCGCTGCGGGCGCCGAGGCGGAACGGCGGGGCGGATCCAGCACACACCA
>JAOYFF010000038.1:4658815-4681443 GCA_025773925.1 Cryptomyrus ogoouensis | reverse complement strand
TGCCCAGGGCTACTTCGCCCGGTTTGGTGCTGGGGGTTCGCGGGAGGGGAGGTTTCGGGCGGGGGGGTTTCTTGGTTTTCACTGGGGAAAAAAAGGCTCCTTTAGGCGGATCGGCCCCCCCCACCCCCCCCACCTGCGATTGCCACGGGGAAGTCTACACTTCCGTTTGTTTTCTTGCCAACTTCCTAGATGTTTTCTGTTGGTAAAGTTCAGCATGAATTTCATTTTGCAAAAGGCAGCTCCATCATGAGGGTTAGTCTCTGCTCGCCAGTAATTTCCCAGGGTGCTGTGGGCCCACGCTCAGAAAATAAGCTGCCTTTGCCTGGATTCGGGATCGCAGCACCAGGAATCACCAGGAAGGAACTGAAGTACGGTTTTTAATTTCTCTCATTCTGAAATAATCACAGTGCTTCAGTAACCTTTGGTCTATGAATACTGTTTAAAAGCTGATGTCTCAGTCCGACCTATCAGAAGGGATCTTTAAAATGTGCTCATTATGTTCCCACTTCATCAGAATAATGTATTTTGTTACGTAAGTCTGTATTTTCGATACCTTTTAATATTGTGTAGAGAAGCAAACATCATTACATATTAGGAATATCTCAGGTCATTCACTTGCTCATATATAGGCTATGGATGGAATCCTGTGGAAAGGTCATGGAGGTGTAAATGGAATGTAGGTGGAAAGGTCAGGCATTCTGCCTAATTTCAGTCATTGTTTCTAAATGTCATTTACAGAGGATCACAGCCATGTTGGGTTAACAGCTACCCCAAGAGAACATCCATCAACATACCACCAGTTGCTGCTAGGAATGCATAAAACCATCACAGCAAAACAATGTTTGGCACATTTAAGCCTTTAGTATGCATGTGCTTTTCTGAGATGATGTACTGTTGTCTGTTTTAAAGAGTTTTATCACAAGCAGGACACCCTCAGGACCTGTTTAGGGTGTATGGAGAGTCACACACATGTCTGATGGTTTCTTTTTACTTCAGAAGCAGGAAAAGAGATTCAGTGGCAAAGCAGCACAGATGTGAGGCTCTATTTTTAGATCCTGTTTCTACACAGAAGATGATTCTTTAATTGAGGCAAATTGAAAGTTGAGAACGTTCTACGCTGCGAGTGAAATCCCCGTTGATGCAATCTGCCAAGGGCGAGGTGGAGAACACATGACTCCCATTAAGACCGTCCTGCTGAAGAGCAGGTTGAAGCTGAAACACGCACGTGGGTACAAAGGGCACCACCTGCGGTATCATGCACATACCCTGTCCTCTATAGCGCCGCTCTTGTGGCGTTTCGGTGAATGGTATCGTTTTCAGCTGGCCTTGTTGCCTCTTAGCATTTGTTTGCTGATTATGGAATCTGTTATTTTGGTCCAACTGATGATGCTGAGGAGTTTCTTTCATGTACACCACCAGTGTATCTCCTATTATCTGTGATGGGCTGTGAGAAATCATGTGACTGTCTCAATGCTGCCTATCACATGCTGGAAGTTTACCTCCATGGAGAAAGCTGCCTGTTATTACAAGCTGCCCCCTAACCTGTGTACTCGCCTGTGACTTTGTGTTTAGTGGCTGCTCTCGTGCTGACAGCAGAGGGGCTTGGTGTTAAATAGACCCTCATCCAGGCCATTTCCAGCTTGGGCTGCTCCATCATTTGCATGGTCTGAGGGGAATTCATGCAGAAGGCAGGATAAACGGACAAAAGGAGGTAGGTGCAAGACTGTCTGATCCAGTATGAACCTGTAGTTTAACTTCTCATAATGTTTCTAAATGCGAATGCATGTGGGCTGATCGACTGATTGATCGTTTTTGCCACGTTAAACATTCTGTTTAGAACCTTAGACAGAGCTTCTTACAGGACCCGCACAAGGCCGTGCTGGACTCTCCGCTCATTCCTCTGCATCAGACAGCAGGGGAGCAGATGATCTGTTTGGCTCCCCTGGACGCTCGTCATCGCAACGCAATCGGCCCCCGGCGGCATGAGGGACTCGCTCATACAGACGTATATCTCTGCGCTATGAATAGCATCACACCTTAGCGGAGCTTACACAGTGCTTTAAAAATATCCTCTGTTTGCTTATTCATATTTTAGCTCTGCGTAGTATTTGCAGAACACCCTGCCCCGGCTGTGGCTGTTGTTTTTTTCATTGACCTGTTTCTTCGTAAGCTGGCCGCCTCCTCCTGGGGTAGCTGCGTGTCCGGCCTGCTCCGCACGTGGATTTCCGGGCTGTGCACACGGACCCACACGGATGAACCTGCATATTTTTTTTTCGGGGGCGTGCTGCTACCCCGTTGCACCATAATTTGGGGTCCTTTCCCTGTGCACCCCCCCCAATGTTAATTTGGGGGGGGGGGGGGGGGGGATGGGTTGGGAGCATAATGCCACCCACAGGCCTCCATCCCAGATCTCCAGCAATCCAGAATTAGCTATCAGTCACCACAGTAACCATACATACCACTAGGGGGCGTAGCTGTAGATGCTGGACCATCTGGCAAAATGCCCCCCACCCAAATACATTAAATAATTTTATAGTTTTATATATTGAAGTGTTTCTGTAAAGTCCTGGGCCTCCTGAATTGTCCGGGGTATTCGCATGCCCCTGTACACCTGTGGGCAGAGTTATGGGGGGGTGGGCAGGGGGGGCAGTGCATGCAAAATAATAGGTTATGTGCATCAGATACGTGCGTTAACACATAATGAAAGCGGGATGCTGGTTTTTTGTGCCCTGTGCTCTCTGACACATGCAGTGGTTTCCTTCCACACTACAGTAAGTCTTTGGGTGACTGAAGGAACAGGCCGGTTGTTGGCTGTATGGTAACCAGGCATCTTACCTCCCAGGAGTGATGCTCAGCACAGGTCAGGTCTCCCTGTGGCTTATTTACGGTGTTTTTACAGGACCAAGTGCTCCTCAAAGAGAGTCAGGAGTCCAGTTTGGGGCTGAACGACGCTGGGTTACATCAGACAGCCATTTCCCTTCTGCAGGGAAACACTCCTGTCTCCGTGTGCTGGAAAGTCAGTGAGGTGCTCAGGTAGAGCATTTCAAATTCCCGAGAAGAGGCTAGCTTGTCAGGCCGTCTTTCTGGACGACGTGGCGCTAAGCGCATTCCCGGCACATTCCAGAAGCGGTCTCCATGGTGACTGCGCCCAGGAGAAGAGATGGAACCTGTCTTATCATAAATTCCTTTATCACATGCTGCACGTATGTTACACTTGTTGGGAGAAATTCCCTGGGAGATGATTTTTCAGAGAGGCACATTTCTGCTTCGGGTCTCTCATATATTTTATGTTTGAGTTTGACCCTGCGCAGGCCTGAGTTCAATCTACCACTCCATTTTTTTCTGGCAGTCCATTCCCGAAGAGCCTGTTATCCTACCCTGAGTCCGCCTCGCCTGATTGGTCCCTTAATCACAGCTCTCGTCTTACTGGTTATGCCGTCGTGTCATTGGTGCGTCTCTCTCCGTTCAGCTCCAAAAACCTTTGAAGTCCTTGTCGTTTCTGTGTCCAGAGGTCTGGTGTGAAAAATTCTCTGCTCTCTCTCAGCCCTTTCTGCATGGTCTGTTTACCGCATGCTCTGACTGTGCTGATTCTGGCCAGTGATAAGACTGTAATTTTTAACATTCAAACAGAAAATGCATGTAATGATCAGTGGTTTGCTCTAGTTCTCTGGTCTTTTGATTTGATTTCTACCTTGTATTAATCATAAAATATACTCACCTAATATTAACCACAATTATCTTCTGCTGCTTAATTCAGGGGAACCTTAAGTTATAATGAGGACGATGTGTTGAATTCTTGTTTTGTAAGAACAGTCATATGTTACAGGGTAATAAGCTAAGTCGTCCTCAGTGTCCTGCACATAAAAGATCTGCGAAACACAAGTGCTTATTTCTTCAGGAGAGATCTTCCATCATAGAGCCGGTAGAAGTTTGCAAGATTCGGCAGGTTCTTCGGTGTGAAGTTGCCATCATAAACAGAACTGCATCATTTAAGAAATTCATAAAATTCAACCTTTTATCTTTATGGTCAGATTCATGCATAATGCTTCACATTAACTGCACCTTCATAATGCCTTTATAATACATTCGTTGAACATTCAGTGCTCCTTCATAATGCTTTCATATCCATCCATCCATTTTCTGTAACTACTTACATATATGTATATTAAAGCTGGTAAGGTAGGTTTGGCTATTAAGGCATACTTACATGATGCTTATGAATGTTCTATGAATGCATTATGGCTTTGCACCTGCATACTCCGAGATCATGATCCTGATTAGGGTAAGCTGTTATAGGAAATGGATGGATGGATATGGTTGCATTATGATGGTGCCCTGAATGGTCTATAAATGCATTATAAAGGCATTACTAGGGTGCAGTAAATGTAAAACGTAACTGATTCCTGCTGTGTATTAGAAATATCAACACTGTAAACAGTGGAAAAATGTAAAGGTGCAAAATGGCACCCGTGGACTCAGCTGCAAATCTGTGCCTAATATGATGTGAGATCTCCTAGATACTAATTTGTCATTCTCCGTTTCAGGCTGTGTGACAAATGGTCTCTTAAATGCGTCACTTTCTATTAGAACTTTGAGTCTCGCATTCATATCATATCTGAAAGCCAACTGCGCCCGAGAACATTCCACATATATGAGAAGTATTTCATTGCTTTGCATTTCCCGTCAAAACATACAACATGGCTCATCTCAGCCGGATCCTGCCCTTTCCACAGTGCTTATATTCACAGGTTGCTCTATAATAATTAATAATTATTAGACAATTATTAGATAATTATTTTATATGCTCGTCTGGCCCTTTCAACCTAAGTAGACTGCCTCCGATTTTTGCCCATTTATGCATCTCGACATTTTTACTGAAGCAATTAAGCCCACATATCTTACTGAGGGCTACGACAGCTCACCGCCTGGTACTGATAGCAGACACCTTTAATTACAGGTGCACTGGGCAGTGGGTCCTCACCTTGGGTCGAGAGACGGGAGGCGGGAGCGAGGCCTCTGGGATCTGGCCTGAGGGAGGCCCCTGGACCTCTGTCACTCTCTATGTAGGATCCTGTCCCAGAGTAGGAATATAACCAATGGCTTCCAGCTTTCAGTGTGCTTATTCAGGAAGGGGCCAGTATCTGCTGGTGAATTATCTTCTGCTGCTGTTGTGTAGCCAAGTCATTGTTAGACCAGGATGCAGTTAATGGCTGTTGTGTGCAAATTATGTACAAGCTCGACGAATCATTTCAGTTCCAAATAACAGTGAGAGATGATAAAGCTCACCGATCGGGGGAAAAAAATGACTTTTTCTGAGAAGATGGAATGACGTATAACAATAGTGATGCATCTATACAATAAGAGCTGAATTAATTTCACTTGGGGTGGAAACAAATCAGGCAGGAGCTTTAGTCCAGTTAGTTCTATCATTGGCATGAAGTTTATCTTTCGATGCACAATGTTATGAGGACCCCCTGTCCTCCACCAGGAGTCCCTGCCCAGCTAAGCCCATGACCTGGCTTTTTCTAAACAAAATAGTGTTTTGTATAATACCCAAAATTCAGAGTAACGTGTCCTCGTCTGTCTGCATGGGGCCCCATTGCATGGTGGAAAGGGCTGATGTTTATCAGCCCTGGCCCAGAAGGGAGCAGATTATCGGGGTTGGTTCACCTCTATCCCTAATGAAGGCCGTCTCATTCGATTCACAGAAGACATGATGCGTGTACAAGCCGCTGGGGGGGGCAGCTTCCACTTGGGCAGGTTGAGGGGGGGCATTCACCCCCTCCTCACTTAAGGAGACAGACATGAGCAAGAGGGCATGGCTGATGTCTTCTGATGTGCATGCGTGTGTGCATGTGCGTGTATGTTATATTTATAGAATAAGGAATGATGAGGAATGAATAAGGAATGATGAGGAATGAATCCGGCACTGCCGGATAAGTTGACGTCATCTCTGGAATTAGAAAGTTGCTTCTGCCCTTTATCTGACTGGTTTTTGGTTATTGCCAGTGTCTCCTGCTTCACCTTGTTCTTGTGTACTGCTGTCTTAGAAACTTTGAGTCTGGAAGCAGCCTGCCTTACAGTGTAGCCTTCTGCCAGCAGAACCGCGATTAAACCAGGACATAAAAATGCAGATTTAAAAAAAATGTAGTCTCTTAATTTTTTCCAGAGCTGTATAACGTGGTCCACATGTATGTCTGTTTTCAATAAATATATTCTTGTAAATATAATTCACCAAACCAACTGAGACAGAAAAGTGAAGGTAGTTCAGCTGTGCCTAAGTACGGCTTCCCCTGTGACAGTCGCATCACAGCCCCTCAGGCTTGAGTTAAAATCACTTTTGCTGGTTTGTCATGAGACAGAAGGCTGGCAGACCTGGACGCGAAGGGGCACATGGTTGCATTTCTCAGGTCGGCTCTCACTCTCACTCCTGTCTCACAAAGTGAAGCCTAAGGCTAGTTCTTCATGTTTCTGTCCAGTTAGAATGCTTATCTTCCCGACATACAGCCCAGAATCCCGTTTCACCGCTAGTCCTGTACAGTTTTATCTTTTAAAATCCAACCGCATGTTTTAAACTCTTTAGCATTCATGTCTTTCATCGGCCAGTTAGGTGGGGTTTTTCTCCGGAAAACCACCTGGCAACATGTTCAGTCCCCTGTGGCTATTTGTCTTCACGCAGGACACTTGACAGTTTCTTGACAATGTGCCCTTTCCTTTGGTGGAGAGAAGATGCTCCAAGAGATTATCCTGACATTTGTCATTTGTGTTGCCTTTTGTATCTCCTGAGAGCAGATATGGATACACATCCCTGACCAAGAGCAGGACAGAGCCTCGCCAGGACAGCAGATCTGACAGGTAATGGCGGGAACTACGGCTTGCTCAGCATTGTGAAAACCTCAGAGATGAAAGCACAGGAAGCTTTTCTGCACCGAGGAGGGAAAGGTCAGCACTGATGTGTGGCCTTTGCTGTTGTTTTGTATGTTTCCTTTGAGTGATTAGAGTTGATCTCGACTGGAAATGCATAAAAATCACTGACTGCTATTGACAGATGATCAGGTGGATTTCTCCTTTTTTCTTCGCTTCTAAAATTCACATTACGAGTGTGGAATATTGTCTCGGTTTCTCCTCCTTCCCTCACCCCATCCAGTTTCACATTTGGCTGTTTACGTCTCACCAAAACTGAGCTTCTAGCTCCGGCTGTCGGAGGCACGATGCCGGCTGTCATTTGGACACATCAGCGGTTTCCCTCGAGATGGGAACTGTCTGGGTTTTCTGCGCCTGTCCACCTCTCAGTACCGTCTTCAGTGATGCTGAGGTCTGCATGGACTCAGACTCACACTGCACAGACTAACACTGCACAGACTCACACTGAACAGACTCACACTGCACAGACACACACTGCACAGACACACACTGCCGAGTCACTGTCACATGATTTTCCGACACCAGGCCCTTGAATGGGGGGCCAAACACACGCTCCTTCTGTGGTTTTATGTTGCATTAAGTCTGCCGTCGTTATTACTGATCACCAAAGCAGCACAACTGAAACACTGTAAATGTCTTGTGCAATTTTCAGCAGCCATTTTAAATCCTAGAATTAGTTGCAGTTTAAATAGAATGTGGCCGTTCTCCAGAGAAACTCCAGTTGTGCCGTCTTTGTCTGGGTAATTGACAGATTATAGTTTTGGGCTGTGAGCTCGTGCAGAGGGACAGTACAGTTTGCACCAGCGGCATGCACGCCCTCTTTTCTTGGGCTCTGGACGAGCGTGTAACCTACTTAGAGATGCTGGAATATGGTGCAGGAGGAAGGCCCTGCAGCGAACCCGTGCCGCGTACCTTCCCCTAGGACACGAGAACCATGCTCTCAAGCCCCGAATATCTAAAATAGAAAGTCATCCTTTTTCTTTCCAGTTTGATCGGGGAGGGGGCACTGTTGTCTGGAAGTGAACGCAGCTTGTCCAGGTGTCCACTGTATTCTCTAATGCAACCCGACCCATAGAAGAGGAGGAGCAAAAATGTCGGCTGTCTGGCAGTGAGCTCGGAGGGAGCAAAAACTTGGATTGACTTTATGTCCCCGAGGACCGGACTGGGAAACACTGCTCAATGATCAAAATTATAGTGAAGGCCTCCAAGATACAAAGCTTTCAAGCAGGGAGCCTCTTTGCCCTCCTGTTGGGTCCTCCATATCACCTTGGAGTGTTTGTGTCGTGTTAAAATCTGCTGTATGAGGAAGTATGTAGCACGTATGATGAGAGGTGACTGTCTTACTGAGTGCTTTCTGCCAGGTTCTGAAAACCCTGCTCTTGTGGTGACTTATTTTTACCACGAGTGGTTTGCTGTATTTATTGTATGCCAGTTGCTGCAGGGTGAAATAGACTCACACGTGCTGCTTTATTGTGGCTCGGGGTGCCACGTTTTAAACTCCTGACTGAGTCCATTAAGCGGCACCAGAGTGAAAAACCCGACAAATGGTGGAGGTTTCCTGAAATGCTTTGGACCACCATAATAACACAAAGGCCACAGAAGAGGCTGAAGGTTTCATAAAGCTTATATGGCAGTTTATTTAGGTAGTTATGAATTACCTTACAGTCCTGAATCCTACACACATATAGGCTCAGTATTTAAGAAGAGTTACTATCCCCTGCAAAAAAAATAAAAAATAGAATCACATTTCTCTCTAGGGAAGATGCTCCAAAAATATATAATTGTTAATGTAGTTTCATGACGTCAGATGTTTCTCCTGCTGGATGAGAGGTGTGTTATAAAGCTTGCTGTTGTCCTTGCTGTTGTCCCTTACCCACCCCTCGGGGATGGAGGGTCGAGGGCATGCACAATAGACAGTAGTCGCCAGCCAGGCTGGGTGTGCTTTACGGATGTGACAGCGCCCCCTGGTGGGTGCATAGTGCTCAGTGTCTGAACATGGGAAGGTACGGGTACGTGTGCTCTGGTGCTACATCAAACCACAGTTATAAAAAATGGTTTCTGTCTACACACAGTGGAAGCATAAATTAACTAACATATTTGTAACATATATAAAAGTAGAGACCATTTGTATTAATTCTTTCTCCATATACATGAGAAACTGGTCATATTTGTCTGAGAACCTCCATAGCAGGTGCCCTGGCATATGACTGGTCGGGTTTTCACAGAATAAACTTTATTTCAGGGATCACTGGATGAGGCAACAACACTCTAAAACGCACAACGCCAACCCAAATAGGCATTTATCTCCTTCCCCACATTCTGCAGATGTTCTACAGACGGGTGTTATCCTGCACTGAGCCGATTCGCATGGGAACGCCGCGAGAGCCAGTCGTCGGTGTGGTCCTGAGCCGCTCTTGGTTTTTCCGGTGCACTCTGTGTGGATCTGACGCCCAGCCCGGCTGTGTCAGCCCCCCCCGCCCCCAATAAATCACATGAAATATGCCATGGAAACGGGTTTCTAACTGACCCGGGAAGCCAGCCGTGCCTCACTGCTTAATCTCCAGAGTAGCTGTGCGTCTGCCAGCAGCGTAACGTTCTGGAATAGAAGTCCGCCGTCAGGTGCACGCTGGGAGATTTGGGCCGTGTCATTATTTTCCATTGCTCTGAAATCCAAAATCCCTTGCCAGCGATGTAGTTTCTCGTTAGTACTTGCAGCCCCTGTGCTCAGGGCTGCCCTTGTGGTGCTGAGCTTCTTGGAGGCCCAGCGGAGCTGGCCAGTCCCCCATGCTGCATCTGTTTTCACCGCTAAGGGAAAGCAGCTGCTGTTATTAAAGGGAAATTTGCTCAAATTGGGAAAGATCTCCACAAGCTAGTCTTTTTCCAGCTGATGATTTGGTATTTTAATATCTATTCCTAGAGCTAAGGGGGGGGGGGGGTAATTACATGGTATTTACTGACATCGTTGTCCTATTTTAAGTCACTACTTTGTAGATCTAGATCTTAAAGCTGAGACTTTAAACTGGAGGCTAGGTTTCTCGCTTTGAATGTGTGTTATATGTGTGGTGTACCTGCTACTTACTCAGCATCAGGGCCGGACAGTCCCACAGGTGACATAGGCAGCTGCCTAGGACACTGTCTTCTGAGGAAGTGCCGACGTGCCAGTCAATTTCAGTTTGCTTCAGATGGGGGGGCGCCGGCGGTGATGCTCACCTAGGGCGCCACACCAGCTAGGACCGGCCCTGGCCCAGATTTCAGCTCTGCCATTCCTGATCCATAAATGCGTTTAATACGTGCCCACCCAAAAACTGCTCCATCTCCACTCCATCAACTCACACCCAGCAAGCTGGCAGTGCTGCCACTGACATCCGGGACGCACGGAGACAGGTGCGTCTCGTCTGCAGACTTGGGAATTCGGTGGGTCAGAACTCTTCCATCTCTCTCCTGTCTTGGGTTTATGATCGTCTGAGAGAAATGACAGCGGCATGGGACAGGCAGCCGTGCCGATCGCAGGGCCTCTGCGAGTGAACGTGCGAGCAGAGAGTGTCTACATGGACCCCATCTGTCCTCCCCAGCTACATGGACATCCCTGGGAGAAGCTACCAACCTGCTGTCAGTGCCCGCTGTGGACAGTACCGCTTCTGCCGCAGATGGAGGTGTCGCTCTTGCCATTCCGCAGGACAGTCGCGGAGTCAGCAGGGTTTACCGCTTCCGCAGTGGTGCCATCATGTCGAGCTTCACGCAGCTTTATTAAAAAATTAGTTATTTGGAATGTTTTCCCGACCCTGGCTTTCATATTGATTCTGTGTCTGGTCTCCTCTCCATTTCTTGTTATTGTCAGTGACATCTCTCTTGCATCCTCTTTTCCATCTCTCCTGCATCCTCTTTTCCATCTCTCCTGCATCCTCTTTTCCATTTCTTCTTCAGCATCTACTCTTGCAGTGGGCGGGAGCCCCGGAACACTATCACAGTGTCATAATTCTTCATGTACCTTAGAAAAATTCAGCTTCTGCAACTAAAACTCTACCTTAGTTACAGGCACTGTATAAGGACGGATCTAGGATAAACCCTTTCAGACATTCTTTTGTTTCATGTAATTATATATGTACTTATCCTTTTAATTACATAGAAATTGCTCTATATGTGTTTACATGGCTTTGCCTGTACTACAGAGCAATGTGAATATTTCAGGCTGCCCCTCTGCCCTCCGTAATTACACATATCTACGTGTGATTTAGTCAGACTTCCTCCTCTGCGCTTCCCAGCCCTAATTGAGCTTTATTGGCTCTTCTGCAGCTGCGTTGTTTTTACACCACACCACACCCCCCCATTTTCAAAACAGCAGCCATTTTATTGCCCTCTTCTGCCAAGATTAATGCTTTTGAGCCAAATCTCTGTCACTCAGGCATGTCTGAAGAAGAAAAAGGGCGGCCCTTACCCTGAGACAATTAAGCCGTTAATTAGCTGCACTGAAGCGTACACCCCCAATGTAACCAAACATTAATGGCCACAGTGATTACTGGAATTAAGAAATGCTATATTGATACATGCTCGCTGTTGTAATCTTGACTCTAAGAGCCAATATGTTTGCTAGAATCGTTTGACTTTTAAAATGAAGTGTAATTTGCGTTGAAGCTCAGACTCTCTGGATTCATTAATGCAAATTCCAATTAAAAGGCAAAAAATTTGGACAGATTAGTTTAGGAGAACATCATTATTCCCTGTCTGTGGCAGGGAGGAGATGCTAAGCGTCATCCTCAAATTCCAGATGACACCCCCCACTGGGCTTGTGCTTGTTCCTTTTACCTCTTTATATGGATACAGGCAGGATTCAGACATTCCACAGTCTCCTCCCAATCTCCTTGGTAATGAGGTTAACGAGAAAGTGTTGCTAATGATCTGATAGATTGTCCAAGCATTTTTGCTGCAACCTGTCTGGATGACTCATTAGAATATCTGGAAATATTGCATTTTATGGATATAAGTAAGGTTTTTTCAATGTATACTTTGTTGTTTCAGACAGTGAAGAATAATGTACCTTATAATCCAATTTGAGCCTTGATTTTTGCAAAGATATGTTGGAATTTATGAAAAGAGAAGCCTGACCCTCAAAGTCCAAACTGTGAGTACAGTTACTAGGCGGGAGAGACTACCAATCAAGGGCACCCAAAAAGCCAGGGGAAACATTGCTTCTGCTGATCAGCCTGTCCTTCTTTGTTTACCCTGAGATGTGTAAAAAGGTGGGCCTCTCTACTAGTGAAACTCAGTTCTCAACTGAACCCCATAGGCACCAGAAGATATATAAGAAGCCCAGTTCTTGGTCCTTCAGGCAGCAGATTGTCAGAACTTTGCCTGTCCTTCAGACGAAAAGGACCAGATGACATAGGGACAACTTAAATGGAGCTGGGTCCTTGTTTCGGCTTAAGCAGCCGCATGATGAATGACCAAGGTGAGACTAGTCAGTTGGGCTGGAGTGAGTCAATGCTAAGAGCGACATTGACTTTCTACTGAGGCTTTTACCAAAGTGTGCAGGAAATAAGTGATGGAACTCCAGATGATCAGTGTCTAGAAGGTGTATCCATTGCACTACTGGCCATGGTACTACCAAGTCTACAAGCCCATACCTCAACTTGGATATCTGGTGCTGCACCTAACTTGGGGGCCACAATTGTAGATGAATTCCTACTGCAGATGTTTAGATGACCTCGCACATGATCTCAGAGCTGTATACTGATGGGATTGACCTGCCCGTCGATGCTCTATCTGAATGGTCTTTTATACATGGAAGCTTTTCTGCAATTGTTACTTTGTAGGTCTGCAGGTCCAAAAGCAGCTAAATTTACAGCAGAGACCAAGCTCTTAATGGATTGTTGAGAAAGTGTGATTCTTAAAACATAGAAATAAATTACAAATGAGAAACTCAATTTGATTCATATAAAGTAAAAGGAGTTGAATGGCTTTTGAAGTCCACTTAAACATTTTCCCAGTGAGCCCCTGTGACATCGGCACTTAGGAGCAGTGCATTCTGGGTCACTGTCAGAATATGCTGCATGGTGTAGATGAGCGTGAATGTTTTTGTGTCATTTACACAAGAGTGACGATGTTTTGTTTTTTTCTGACTCCGCATGAATTTTTTTCCTAAATCCAGGTAGATCACTGGACTCTGTGTTTTTTTCCTTGACTAAAGGTCAAACACTTCACTGCATTTCAACAAGGCCTTGTGGACCAGATTTACAAATGAAAGCTATTTGTTCTTGCTTGTTTTGTGTGTGTGCCTGTGTGTACACTGATGCCTCTGTGTGCATCGCAAATTAATGGAGCGTGGCGTTAAATAGACTTTCATCATACTCTGAGGCTTACTGTACTTCAATGTTTTCTTTTTTACAGAATGACAAACCAAAATGGCAGCACTGGATGACCTGATGTCGTGCCCTTTCGTCTGGTTCACTGCACTGCACAAGCGTGGAGACGGAAGGTGGCCGGCAGAACCAGGCTTTCTGCGTTTCTCTCTGCAGTTGCTAAATCCAGTGCTGACTCCAGTGAGCTGATCCTCCTCCACACCGCGCCTCCCGTCCACCCAGTGCTACATGCAGCTTTCGCTTGCCGAATCTCCGCAGGCAGAATAAATGTGTGCGAGCGGCAGTGAAAAAGTAATGACGGTAATAAAAAGTGAGGGAGCGGCTGTGCGGAGAGGACAGGAGCCCCTGCATCTGTTCATCTGAGTGTGTGACGGCTGGCAGTGTGACAGATGTGCATTAAACAGAGATGGTTCACCCAGAGGTAGGACATCGCCTACTGCTCTCTCTCTACCGTTCTCTCTCCTTCTACACTGTTCTGTCCCCGCCTCCCTGTCTCTCCTCCTTTACTGATCTCTCCCTCCCTCTACTGCTCCCTCTCCCCCCACAATCCACCGTCACTGGAGTCGACCCCGTCTCCATTTCCCCGCATTTTCCACCGTGGCCTCTGAAGGTGCGTAAAGCCCAGACTTGGCTCAGTCTCAGTATAGCAGCGCCTCGTACAGAGGCGCAAATGACCCCGGATTGATTTAGGCTGTTTATTTGATTTATTTATGGGAAAAATAAAAAACATTGGCAGCCTGTGTTCGAGTGTGAGGCTGGCCTGCCGTGTGCTCATTATGTTTATGGTCTCCTGAATCCTACAGAGAACCTCCAGGCTGCAAAAAGAATGTGAATAATGTATGGCATTAGGAATACAGCTCTCTTACAGTAAATACACTGGACCTCATGTTTCAAGAGCCTGATAATGTGAGTTTATAAGAGGGCCTCCCTCTCATGTTGCAGCTCTACTGAGTAGTCCAGGTAGGGGGGTTCCATGTACTGACCCTTTCAGCTTCAGTCAGTTTCAGTGATTTTCTTGCTGTCCTGACTTATCTAAATCAGCTCACCTCTTAACAAGGCAAAACATCGCTGGTCCTTTCCTGGGGCTCTGTGAGTCGTCTCATTGCCAAGTTCTATCCACCTACATGAGATGGAGGTTCCTGTTGACAGGGTAAACCCACCGCATCGTGTGGGTAGCTGGGTCCACCATGCTCACGAACGCACCTGCTGGGCCTCGCTTCCGCCTTGGCTTCGGCTCAGCAGCGAACAGGAAGCTTGATCGATTGAAGGTTCACGTGAGGGCCAAGGCTTCTGGGCTCACGCACTGGTGGATTTGCGGGTCCCAACCGTGGGTTTCCATGTTTACGACTCAGCAGAGATTTCCCAGGAATAGGAGCAGAAGAACACCACTGGCAGAAGCTGCTGCAGTTGTGCTGCTTGAGACTCATTCAGTCCGAGGAACGTCAGTGAATTCTTCTTCTTTAATTTGCTCCAATTTATCAGCACAAGTGAGGCCAGAGGTTACAGAAGTAGTTACCGAATGTACATTCCTCTGTAGTAATGAAAACTGACAGCACCAAAATCTAATTCCTGAGAACCTCCTGTCCCGCATCACGGCTGTTTAGATTCCACAGAGAGAAACAAACCACCCAGTTGCCCTGCGATGTGTCCAGCAAAACTGGACTCCTCTTAAAATCTCAAGTCAAGCTATAGGGAACTTTGCATATAAAAGCCATGGATTTTAAATGTCCTAACATCACACCCAACAGGTGTCTCATGGATCATTTAAATTTATCAAGGGACCCTTTCCATCTACCCACCATGCCAAGTGACTTGACCTCACACACTTATTCGTTTCCTGTGACGCTCCTGACAGACATTACAGATGCCTTTGAAAATTAGCCAGGCACAATATTGTCATTCTGGAGACACCTAATAAAAATATTAGTCAACTGGAACTTTGATATCTACGTGACAAGTTGAACAACAGCTAGATGTGTAAAGAAACCGAATAGCATACTAATGGTGTCTCTAGATGTTTCCATTTAGTGTTTTGTCCTTTCTCAGTAACCTTAAGTGGTATATAAACCAAGAATTCACCAAGTAAGCAAAAACAAAGCACATGATAGCAGTTGAGTTGAGGCATCTATCACTAAAGAGCAGTTATTCTGATCATGTGTCATTAATAGCCGATCCCATTAAATGCTAAGAAGGTGATAAATTTAAGTAAAGTTTACTGATATAACAAGTGTTTGCTTCATGGAACAGCTCACAAATATGGGGAAACACAAAAGTCACATCTTGTAAGTATAACAGCCTATGAAACTGCAAGAGCAATGCTGAAAATGCTGGCTTTATCAGCAGCTCTTCTGCAGAAGATTTGGGAACACCCAACTCTTAAAAAAAAACATCATGGTATGTGAGCATTTGTCCCCAAACTGCCATTTCGTCACTGGAAATGGAGGGACCACATATGGATCCTCCAGCTGTTGCCCACCACAGGAACCACCATGTTCTCACTGCCTCTCCAGAATTTGCGTGTCTTTGGATGTTTCGTGAGAAACCGTGGCCTTCTGTTCACCATACTTCTACTGGGCACATGTTCAGTCTCCTAGAAAGGTGCCCAAACCAAGTTCTCAGGTCATCCAGCCCTCATCGTGACATTCAGTGGCAATCGGAAATGTCGAAAACCTTTTATTTTCCCAACAATAGTGTTCAACACAAATTCAGAGGTTTAAAAATGTTGGTGTTTCTTTGCAGCAGTGCAGACAATGCTACCTCCATGAGGCTCTCGGAGAGCTGCTGTTTTTACTATTTATTTAGTGTGGCCTGCCAGTAAAACAGCCCACTAGCTACACCGTAAGTTTGTTCAGCCACTTTTTAAAATCGATTTCATCTATTGATTTCCTACCTGGCATTTTGAGAACAACACCATGTAAATATCACTTTGAAACTTGTTGTTTTTTAGAAAGTGATCAAAGGCAATTTATGTGCAACCACGTCCAGCAACTGCAAATTATTCGCTGCAGAAACAGAATGATCTTGTTGACTGAGACATGGGGACAGACAGGCGCTCGTGTCAATCTCCTCCATTGATTGCGATGTGAGCAAGTTAAAATCGCGGGTGCTCAGCACCCGGCGTTCACAATCATCCATCAGCACTATGTGTTTTTAATTGCTTTGCTTACACATTGGGCTGTTGACTAATCAAAGAGGCAGACAGTCGCTGGATGGGCCGCAGCCGACTCAGCGGCCTTGAAGATCGCCGCCCAGGTCTACTGGCAGTAGTAAATTTTGTAAATTTTCTGGAACACTTCCTTAAAAAATACAAGGGAAGGTTGCTGTTAGTAACTATATACAACCTAGACTGATTCCAGCAGTCATATAAAGTGAAAATGTAAAGCCCTACAACTGGAATCATGATCGGAAGAATGTGCAAGCATTAAACTTTGAGGGATAACAATGTGGAACTTGTCGCAACCCATGTGTTAAGAATCGCTTACACCCATTGTGATGGACAGACTATCAAAGTACAACATTACGGAACAGATATGTCATCATTCCTTTGCAGGCATTTCATAAAGCATGCACCAATGTCCTCCACCGCATGCACCTATATCCTCCTTCCACTCTTCAGAGCTGCCCTAGCTTATGAAGCCTTTTCAACCCTTTGTACCACTGGGCTGAGGAGCATCGTGAAGGCATCTCCCCACTTTTCTCTGCCATCCCCATGCTGATTACTGTCTTCTCAGGCAGTTATTCCTCTCAAACTGGGCTTTAATATTAATTAATAAATGGAAAACGAAAACTTAGAGCAGCCATGGTGATATTCTTTATGTTTTTAATGGTTTAAATTCTTTTTTTTTTTTTTTTTTTTTACTCCCTCCACCACCCCCCCTCTGCGGAGGTCTACNNNNCCGGGCCCAGAGATCCAAGGGCCCCCCACCCCCCAGCCGGGGCCCCGACAGAGCCGGAAGGACCAGGCCCCGGCAGGTTTAAATTCTGAATAAAACAAGATTAGTTTGTTTTGCTGCAAGATATATTCCTCCTGATATCTCACTGCCAGAAAAGCTGATTACAGCGAGGCGGAGGTTCCCGGACTCTTAGTCAAAAAGGGGAATTTAAATCCCTCTGCACTGGTATGTTATACCGATAGTGTTCAGGAAGCTTCTTATGGGCTTATTAACTCCTAGTGCCTGCAACCCACCACCTACTACCTGCAAGCAACGTCACAGGGGAACCGGAGCACGAGGCGTCGGCGGGAAACAGATATAAAATGCGTTCAAACTCAGGCACAGTCTGTTTTTCTTTTTTTCTGCTACCGAGAGTTTATTTACTTGTGAATTTCAGGTTAATCTCTTTAAGAGCGACAATAACATATTAATTCCTAGGATCTGAACACAAACACTTCTGGTTCTCAGACGCTAAACTGTCTGGTGTCTCGTCTTCTTAATGCAAAATGTGTTCGAGGGTGATCTTTAGTGATTTTATATTGTTTACAGTTTAATTGTAGATATACCGTACACGTTTCAAACCCTGTGCAGCATGAAAGAGCGCAAAATTTCAATACAATAGTCGATAGTTATGGATCGCATTCTTACTGCTGGTTCTGACTCAAGCTATTCAAATTAAACCCCAGAAACAAAAAAGGCTAATATTAATTCAAAGCATTTGTTTATCTTAAATATGTGTGATACTAAATCATTATTTATAGGCTACTGATTCATTACTGTATTAGCTCCATATTGCCGTAGTCAGTTAACGTGAAAATGTTGTGCCACAGATCAAAGTATGCCACAATGGGGAAACTAAACCAGAGAGAAAGGGTTCAGTTTCATTATAGTGTCTTTGCTTATGGGTAATATTTCCCTTTACATGTCCACCAGTGCCGATTTCATGCTGCTTTCGGGGTCGTGAGCGTCTGCCTTCACGTTTGGGCGTCATATACCGTAATTCTTCAGGTCGGATGAGAGTGTTTTCAAAGTTTATCGTTTACCTAGCAGCCGGGCATTTAAAGTAAAGTACGGCGAAATCCATTGGTGGAAAAAAATCTTAAAGAAGATTATAGAGATGTGCGGCAAACGGGACGCGTGCACAGCAGTTTTTACATGTCACACGTTGACAGAGAGCTAATTATAATGTAGAAATAGGTTTGAATGGTCTCTGGTACTCGGCTTTGGAGTGATCAAACACAATACGTCATTGCGATCTATGAGGATTGGCTGCTTTCTGCATGCGTGCCCCGAATCGCTTTTCCTTTCCCCCAGAACTGCGCTGCTCCGGCCGGTGGTCGCCTCTGGAACAGTCGGAGCCCTCTGTCGGGTAAGATGATAGCAGTTCGCCCATGTACTGTTTTCAGTACGACATACGGACGCCGGTTGCATGTAGGAAACGTGAGGGTCGGCTTCAGGCGTAGCGATCGCTGCACTTCGGATTCGTGCGTGTATGCATGCAAATTTCTGACTCGCAGTCCGCCTTCAGCAGTACCGCAATTCCCAATACGTGTTAGTAATTAATGTCAGTTGTAATTGCTGCTGGTAGCAAGTGAGATGCAACTGTCTTTGCTGGCACGAAACTGCCCCCCCTTCTTTTAAGCATGACAATTAACATGACAATTTACGTACCAACTTTTGCTGAAACAAAACCCTTTCTTTGTTTGGCCGTATGCAAATTATAAAGACTGAGATGATTGGTTCGGTGCTATAGGCAAATAGCGTGAAAAGGGGGTGATTAAAATCCTGCCGAATCTTATAGGTAATGATGCATCGCGGTGTGTCTGAAAATAGCCCATTTCGTGGCCCGACGCAGAATTGTTGTATTTGGCCGCTTGTTTCTGTGTGAACAGCTGCTTTTCTGTCGTCAATTTGTCCTCGGTTAATTTTCTAGGTGATTCCTATGGGAAGTCCAAGGCGTCTAGTACAGCTGGAATTATCGTGATAGCGACTGTTCATACAGAGGAGAAAGACTGGCAAACTGTGTTTGACTTTTTATTCCACACTCCCGGAATAAAGACTTTTATCTTTAAAACCTACTAAATGGGTACCAGGACATCCGAGAATTGGGCGCTTTCTATACCACACTGTTCCTTGAACGGGACCACCCAGATCAACGGAACCTGCATTAACCGAGTGGATCACTTATTCCAGGCTTTCTCGTCCACCGTGGTGCTCTTCGTTTTGGTGGTGGTGATCATGGGGATCATATGCGTCTCTCTAACTACCTTCCATTTGCATAAAAGAAAGATGAAAAAGCGCAAGATACAGAAAGCCCAGGAAGAGTACGAGCGCGACAACCGCAAACCGAAGACGGCGAAGGGAAGACCTCCGCTTAGACCGTGCATGATGGTCCGACCGGTGCACAGACAAGCCTCGGACCGAGCGACCGCTGCCCAGAATCAGGACCACAGTGCTGTACTCCCGACCGACTCCAGCGTCATACCGATGCCAGACAGTGGATCAGGGGCTGGCACAAGTCACACGAAGCAGGAGCACGACCGATTTATGGAAACCAGCGCGCTTTCCTGATAATGTAAATACTGTTGAGGACAAACACTGTAAATAGATAATGTTTATTAGTATAATTACATTATATGGAGGGCAAATATAGTTGCAACTCCAGCGGTGCATGAACAGCTATTGTAAGCTTAAAATATAGATTTAAGGGAGGTGTGCCGATAGTACGTGGAAGAAATAAGTGTGTAGGATCACCGGACTGGTACGCGCAGTGTAAATACAGAGAGGTCGGATTTCGGCATTGTTACTAAACATAGGGGATGGTGTAAATATCGGGGATTTTACTACCTGATTGACGGGGCCGGTTTAAAAAGCAAACCTTAAATAGCCTACCTTGAAGACGCATGGGGTGTAAGCGGGGCTCACGCTGTCTTTTACATACAGGCTACGTGTGGTGAGTGTGTAGCGTGTCGAAACGCGCTGCTGACTTTTTGAGGGGCACGATATGGAGGTGGCGGGGGGGGGGGACAAGTTTGGTGCAGAAGATCCGGTTTGGTGCTGAATTGCATCTCTCATGGTTATTGGTATGGCCTCATTAGTCCTGCGCTTTCCCTGTGCTCTGAATGCCATCTATAGTGCAGTTTCAGCATCCCGTTGACGCTCATATGATCTGCGGGGGATATAAAAAAACACCGGACTCTTCTTTACTGTGTTTCTTTTTATTTTCCAGCGTACCGGATTTTTATGTTGACTTACAGTTGACCGCTATAGTTTTTCTGAGAGTGAATAATCCCCTGCCCCTATTAAACTTATCTTATGTATAGGTAAGTTAGGCTACCAAGATCAATATCCATTTGGGAAATGTTTCCATAGCTGATTTAATTGCTTGTGAAAGCACTGTACGTGCTTATTGTTTCGACCACGATGCTGTATACAATATAAGATGTTGATATATGTGGTCCGACTTTTTTTGCAGTAGGCTATTACACAGTTCTTGGCATAAATTTGTTTGGTTCAAAAATAGTTTTTTTGCACAAGATTATAAATAGGCCTAGTTATTAATAATTGTCTTTTTAAAATGGTATTTTAATGTACTTCACGGCCAAAAATAAATGATGACATTTTAAAATCCCATCTGTTATCTGTATTTTTTTGCCCTACAAGTCACCGGAGTGCAAAGAACATTTGAAAATATATAAAAGATGCATCGTATTATTTTGTCGAACTTTCCCGACGCCCAAGGAATAAAAGCTACTGCGATCTATGTTCCCTGCAACAATGCCTGTAATAACGACCGGTAACATTTTTAATGATTCCATTGCAGGAGAAGTTATCTGTGTGCCACAAAAGGATATCATATTATCTTAAGCTGAAGTATTTGAATACGTTTTATATATTTCTTTAAATTCTGGTTTTAATGTCATTTAATTAAAATTTCAAAAGTCATACTTTTTGCAGTAATCCTTTAAGTTGATATTTTAGAGGACCACGCCGTTGTCTTAGAAAAGTGTAGCCAGGCATATTCTTTATTCAAGGTTCAACTGGAATTAAATAGAAGTGTGCATTTCACCATAGCAGTGAGCAAACCTAAGAGAAACGTAATGAACGTATTTGTATCGATTCCCCAAGCAAGAATCTTTAATCTGAAGTTTCAACAATAACAGATTTTTCATTATTCCATTAACAGATTTAAGAGTAAAGTGTATATATCAATTACATAGATAAAAACATTAGCTTGTGTAGATACCATATCGCACCCATTTACCATTACACTAGCTAGTCTTCGTTAAAGTCAATTTATATTTTATAAGGTTGATATCTTTCTTCCAGTCGGTTTCTGGTTTTTATTTTTCAAATGTAATTGTCCAACAGGAAAGCAAAACCTACAGTTCTAGGGAGATATGATCCCATGTGTTTGAAGAAGTTAGTGTACAGTATGTGTGTAGGCCTAGCTGACGTATGCATTTAATGACACTTGTACGTGTATGAGATAGCATCGGCATATTTACTCAGTTCACACTAAAATTCTCCTTTGTCTGATAAGCTAACCTCCATTACAGTGATCTGTTAATGTTATCAGTTAATGTTAATGGGAGATCCTTGTAAGCAAACGTCAACTCCTGCTCATTGTTGCTACAGTACTGAAGTTTGTTTGTTATCCAAATTCCTTGGCATCCAGCAGTATGGCTGTACCTAAGACATCCCACCTCTCACATCCATGCCCGGAGTCTCCCGCAAATTGACAGCAGCCTCCCCCCCAATACCCCAGGGTGCGTTTCCCCAAACCATAGTCTCTAACTACGTTAGCAACTTACTTAATTGAAACCATGCGACTTAATGGGTCCAACCTTGTAAGTTGTCAGTGGGAGTTTTTGGGAAACGTACCCCCGTACCACGTCCGAGAAATTTGTCGTTCTGCTGTTTAGTGTTGGATAAAATTAACCGACGAGGAGCTCAGCCCCAGGCAGCACTAGGCTTGGGCGCCATCCAGTATTTTAGACATCATATTGCGGCATTTTTACGGAATTAAAAAAATCAGCGCTATACTCCGGCGTTTCCCGAGTGGGGTGGGTGAGGGTATTTTTGAGTGAAAATAACACAGTATAAGGTAATACAGTGGTACCCCAGAACTCGAACTTAATCCGTTCAGAACTCCGGATCGAATCCTAAAAAGTTCGGGTTCTGATCGAATTTTCCGCATAAGAAATAATGGAAAACCAATTAATTGATTCCCGGCCCCAAAAAATTACACCTAAATATGTTTTTTTTTTTTAGCATCTAAACACAAAATGAACCGGATAAAACAAGAAGAGCATATACTATACTAAACACATCTAACGACATTTATCAAAACAGTAATTTGTAAAGTAAGAAAATAAATGTATCCAAACAATGTGTAAAGTTAAAAAAAACAATG
>JAOYFF010000038.1:4632100-4658715 GCA_025773925.1 Cryptomyrus ogoouensis | reverse complement strand
TCATTGTCTAAATGTATTTTTACTGTCTAAATATATGTATTCAGCTTGTGTAAACATGCACGATGCTATCACAGCTAGTGCGAGGCTCAGACTGAAGCGTTACCTTTTGTTTCCGCTGAGAGACGTGCTGCGTGACTCCTTTCCCCGCGCCTACAAGTTATCTTAGGTCTGCCTTCACGGTTTGACTTCTGAGATTCAGATCGAGTACTAGGTAATTATTTTCCGAACTGGTTGGTTCGACCTTTAAGAAATTCGAGTTCTAATGAGTTCGAGAACTGAAGTACCACTGTACTTTAATTTCGCCCTAATATAGTCAGCACTCCCCTCCCAGGTGTTCCTCACTCACATCCCTGAGATCAATATATCTAAGGTGGGATGTTAGCTTAACTTCCATCCATCCATCCATTATCCTGGTCCGAATTGCAGAGATACCTGGACACTCTCCTAGGGCACACAGAGCATAAGAGAGGAGTACACTCTGACAAGATGCGAATCCTTTACAGGGCACATATGGACACATACACACAGTCATGCTTTACTGGAAATTTAGGAATGCAGATGTCCCTAACTGCACGTCTTTGGATTGCAAAAAGAGACTCCCATTACCTAAGCAGCATAGTCACCTCCATCCCATAGTGTTTCCCCAATTTGCACAATTAGACGCCCAAATCGAAATTGTTTTCCCAGCTTATGAATGAGTTGTCACAGAAGCCATTTTTTTGTCGGTGTATACAGTGACTTTTCCACAGGCTTCATTTCTGTAATTGGCCAGTAGGCTGCGTAATGTTTAAGGTCAGACACTTTACTACAGGATACTTTAACAAGGTCCTTAACCCAAATTACACCAATGCAATCATCCAGCTGTGAATAGGCAATATACTGTGTTTTCTGGTTAATCAAGCAAGGATAAATAAATTCTGTGCCACCACCCATGAAAAAGTGTTTTCTTCGTCTGGGTTTGGGTGACCACTGACTTTTCACATTCCATGGATAGATACCCAACAAGCCTGTGGAATCTGAGTGCAGAGAACAGCCCATCTGGACATTGCAGCTCTTCCTGTTGAAACAGGGTGACGTGATCTGCAGTGGCCAGTGCAAGGCAATGCCTTTCACTGTATGACGCCCTTGTGCCTCTCAATGTGCACTGCTGCTTCAGGCAAAACTGGGTTACCAACGGATGAGCCATTTAAGCCCAAACTGCTGCCTTTAGCTTTAATTCTATGAAAGCCGTCACGTTGCTGTGCCAGTGATGTCATTCGTCATCGGTGATTGTTGTGGTAGTGATGTTTTCATCCTTTGATGTTAATATGACTCAATTATTGTTAGAGATGTCAACACTGAAATTGTGCTGCATTTTTTGTGACTTTGTAGGACATCAAATATTTTCACGACTCGGCCTAATTACATTGAGGTGACATTTAACAGGAAATATTTCATTCTTATTTACTTTGTGTTTTGACATCAAGCTATTATTAAAGTTGATGCTGCTGTCAGAATGGTGCCCACGACACACAAATCTGGGTTTGACACATTGCTCACACCAAAGTCATGTTTTCATTGTGCATGTGTTGTTCACGCTCATTGTATCTCAGTCCCATACTTTTTACATAATATATTAAATATCTCACCTTGACTGGGTCATTTGACATCTCTAGACCCATATCTGCTATGCATCCTCATTTATAAATGTATTTTAGACATAATTCTGTAATAGGATTAAAAATGTCCTTTCCATTGCTCTTGATGACCTGAAATGTTTCAATCATACTGATTAGTCCACCTTTTATTATTGCTATTCAATCCGCAAGCTATTCTATGCCAAGAAGCAGTTATTGGGTAGCTGTTAAGGGTGACCAGTCCCTCTCCCAGAAGGGTCCTTGGGTATGTGGCTTTGCAGTGTAGCAAATAATTTTGATAATTGATGGGGCTCGTTATTGCTCTGAACGTGCGTCCTGTCTTGTGGCTGTCCATGAGGACTGACACTGGCAGTACAGGGAGACGGGATAGATGTAGATTCGGGAAACCTGCTAAGTTCATACACCTCATTTTCAGTTTGGACTGAGGTTGAAAATAAGAGAGACATATTAACTACCTGTTGCCTTGAAACTGGGATTATGGTAATAATGAAATAAAACTCAAAACTCTGACACAAGGTCTTTTATATGCTACAAAATGGCTACGGATGAGGAGGATGGTCTGTGTTGCGAAACACCGTGGTTGTCATTCAGTGGCAATGCTTGTAACAGTCAGCTTGTATCACAAAATGGCTGTTCCCTCACAGAGAATGCCACGTTGATAGTGGGTACCACTCAGCGCACAGGGACGCCAGCTGTCAAGTCAGAAGTGAAATTCGGAGGCAGAGGATGAATCACATGACCATCCTGCCATTTGTTGTCTGCAGAGCACTGTGCACTGTACAAATTTAAATGCTATCTAACAGTATCCTATTACTTGTGATACCTGCTTGTTGACCTTCTAGCAGTGTGGAGCCGTTAACTGCCAATGCCCTATAAAGGAATAATCCTGGGGAAATCCTCTTGTTTTCTACTGAACATTCTCTTGTTGTTCTGACTGCGACTGCCAAATGTAAAAAGCCAAATTAAACTGTTTTTTTTCCCCACAGACAATCTCATTAGTTACAGCTTTGGCTGTGAGCTACACCAGCGACACTCTCCCAGCTGCTGCACAGAATATGAAATGAAATATTTTTTCAGAACAATTTCAGCGTACAGAGAGTTTTGGGTAACTATTTTTACATTTAAAACCTCATGTTCTGTTCTGCTTGCTTTCTATCTTTCTTACAAAATTGCCCACATCTGATAAATCTCTCTTTATTGCATCATGCCTGAAATAGACTCTTCTTATAATTCATTTTTCATTTATTTTTGTGTATTTAGCGTTATTTTTCGCGTATTTTGTTGTTTGCATAGGTGTGTATACTTATTATCCTGCTTGTTTAAATGCATCTTCATGACCATATAGGACAGGGGTGCCCAAATCCAGTCCTGGAGGGCCAGAGCCCCGCACATTTTTGGGTTTCCCCTCATTTAACACACCTGATTCAACTCCTTGTGCTAATCACCACACAGCTCTTGAGCTGAATCATTTATGATGGAACAGGGAAAGAACTAAGCTACACAGGGCTCCGGCCCCACAGGACTGCAGGTGGGCTCCCCTGATCTAGGAGGATTAGGCTGAAATGTTTTTCTGTCAAGCCAAGTATCTCCTGTGCAGAATGCTATCATTGTTTTTATGGTTGCAGTCAGATTACTCCTTTGAAAGGTTTATGGAATGAAATGGTTTATTACCGAAAGTGGCCAAATCCAGCTAGTCACACACAGCCTTTGGAATCGCCCAAGTCACATGGATGCAATGGGTTACCTTCTCCTCAAAGCTGCCATATTTTTCAGCTATGGAAGGTCTTTTTTAAAATAAAACTGCAGCCAAAGGGGGCTATACTGTGATATTTTCCCCTCAAATTCTGCAAGTCTGTGCTTACCAGTATGAAGAAGCTTCATTGTCAATCAGAGAGCCTCACTGAAGTCTTCCACCTGGCTAAGCCAAAATAACAAGATATGAAGGCTGAACACTATGGAAAAACCCCTGGTTAAGGCTGAGGCCAGCATAAGCACTATCGTGTTTGAATCTACCTTTCCTACTTACCGTGTTATTCTCTCAATACAAGAACAGAATATGTCTCTACTATGGTCCATGTCTTTGGAAACTGGCATTTCTTATAAATTAGGACATCCCAAGCGTGCTGATGTGGAATGGCATCCCCTGGAGATTCAAGGTCTTTAGGTAAGGAGCATGCACTGATTACAGCGCACCCACCACACAACAAACTACCTCAGGGATGAGAACCTGAGTGCAGCCATGTGGCAGGTGATACCTCAGCACCACACTAGTCCGAATGGACCAGTGTGAGGTTTTTTTCCAGTTACTGGAGTGCCAATCCTGCCACCAACCCCCAAGTTTTTCCCAGTAAGAGGGAGGGCTAGAAGTAGATTAACATCATACCCATGATGAAGCAATTGCTGGTTAAGAGCCTTGCTCAAGGGCCTAACAGAGTAGAATCACTCTGTGCATTCACAGGATCTGAACCAGCAACCTTGCAGTTAATGGCACAGATCTCTAGCCTCAGAGCCATCACTCTGTCTTTAGGTGAACCATAAAAAGACATGTCATCTGAAGCTTGCCACCAGACCTTTGGTTGGCATGGTAATCAGGGATCTCTCACAGCTGTCCGTAATGGTTTTGCTCTCTCAACTCATCAAAAAAAAATTGAATTAATAAACCACATACTAGTATGTAAGGCTTTAATTAAAGTTTAAATTATCACTCAATGTAGATAGCGATTGATCCGTCGAAGAATTTTTCAAGAATGCTAAAATATAACGCAGATTATTTCATAAATATAAGGCTCTGTAAACTCTCTGTAAAAAACGTATTACATATTATAGCGAAAGATAAAAGACGTCGGAGTCGGAGATGCATTCTCCCGTTCGGTCTCCGTAAGTAAATTTATTGGTTTGGTTTCCATGCAATCCACGGGGAGTGAGGCACGGTTATTTTGGGAGCAAGGAGTGGGGTACAAGCTTGTGTTGCTGCAACCACTTGATGGGCCGTGGCGCTCTTCTGCCATCTAGAGCATCGTGAACGTAAAACTTTAGTCTGTTTAATATTACCATAAGCTATTATACCGCATATTCGCTACCATGATTTTTGTCTGACACGTTAGGTACAGAAGAAAATGTTAAATATGACATATTTTAGCTTAACTGTTGAAGAGAACATGATTAGATTTTCCAGAAACTGAGTTGTTCTATTACCATATTATGGCATTGTATATACATTTAATCACACGTTTTTATTATGTAGCGCCTATTTGGACATTTCAGTGAAAATAAAAAATATATATTTTCGTAGAAAAAGCAAACTATGCCGTAGGCCCTACCCCCTCATATACACTTACAAACGCCTGTAAGTAAGACGGTAAGTCAAACGTGTGCAACACATCTGTCGCACACGCCTGATGCTGAGAAGATTTTAGGGGCGAGGATGTGTCATATATTGTGCGCCCGTTAGTCAGACGAAACTGTTCTCTACTTTAATGGTGGAAAGCTATTCTATTGACGTTTTATAATATTGTTTGCAGCTATATCCTCTATTTTTGTAGAGCATGGAAATTCTATATATTCATCTGTCCATCTATCATCCAGCCGCCTACCCATGTACTGGGTCATCTCATGTAGCGGAGGACAGGAAGTTTGTTTTTGTTCATTTGTGCATTTAAAATAAAATAAACATGTTTAATTAGTTGCACTATAATGTCCTAGCAAAATAAACAACAATCTCACGTCAGTGAGTTTATTAATAACATAAAAACATTACAAATTGGCGAAAAGTGTATAGGCGTAATTTATTGATTGTATCAGTGTGACTGTCAACACAAGGAGTACTGACACGATCCGCGGCGTTCATTGGGCGGCACGGAAATCTGCTTTATCCGCGATGATGGGCGTGTGAAGACACACTGCATAACCAGATGCCAAAACGGGCCGAGCATGTGCCGTCCGGCTGGGCTTTATTCAAAACAATAAAAGCTAAAGCGAAGGGTGGTGTTATTTTTAATAACATTACCCAAGCATCCGAAGCAGACAGTTTTCGGGATTTTTGGCTGCATTAATTAAATCTGCTCTCTACTTCACTGTCTAACTTGTTGCAGCCCGGCGCCGCTGCCATATTTTCAATCAGGCGCACCGAGGGCAGACCTCAGGCTCTATATCGGAGGTCCTTCGTGGCCCTCGACGGCTCGCCTTCTTTCTCTTTGGACCGCGGGCGCTGTGATGGCGGACTACGATAACTATGACGACCGGGACCGTGCTTACGGGAGTTTCGGCGGAGGCAGAGGGTAAGAGAGTGTCCAAGCGGTCCGAGACGGCTGGGATATTTTGTGGAGAGGTTCGCCGTGGCCTAGTGCGGCAGCGGGCTGTGGAAACTGATGTGCCGGCGGTGTGGAGTGGCCAGGCCCCGTCACATCAGCGGAGGGATGGGAGCCGGCTGGGGGAATCCGTGTCGATGAATGGGGGCTTCCTTCGTATTAACATGAATCTTTATTCGATAGTTTTAGGTTATCAGTTCAGGGGAAGGGTGCTCTGTCTGTAATCGAGGCATGCCAGCAGGGCACTTGGCGCCAGGGGACCGCGTAGCACATGGAGGGGGAGGGGGATTCAGATGGTCGCCCCCGCTCCGTTTAGGGATTTGGGACAGGGTGGTCTGCGAGCCCTTGGGCTGTAGCTGTGAATAGGATTCTACCTTTGGACGTCTAGGTAGCATCGCGCGACTGCTTTTATTCTTTAATGGGCTAGACAGAGGTATGCCCGTAGTCTGCCACTCGCCGTGAGCAGGCGTGGGAGGTGAGCTGATGACACTAATGGCACCTGCTCACATGGCTAAAGATCTCTGAGCGCTGTGCATGTCTGATCTGTAATCTGCATTTTTTTCAGGACTTTTAGTGTAACCGAATTACAAATAACAAAAATGGTTACAAATAAGTATGTTCTTGATAAAACCCCATGTGTTCCTGCTGGAACGATGCAAATTTCCCAACTGTGGGATCAATACAAGTTTTATCCTATTTTATCTTATCTGACGGTGAATTTAAACTGATTCTATTTATGTGTAAAGTCCCCTTATATTATTTCTACAAATATCTTTTTCCCCCCCCCCCCCCCCCCCATTAGTGTCTAAAAGGGCATCATTGTGTTTTAGAGAAATTTATGCAGTAACGTTATGTAAGGATAAATTATATCATTTGTCAGATTTATTCTGTACACGTCTCTGTTCCTAGTGGGTTCATCTTTGCATTCTGTATGAGCAAGTAAACATCAGAGCTAATACACTGTGCCTTTGCTTTTCCACTGCACCAGGTACTGTGCTTTTGGTACTTCAAAAAAGTATGGTACTTAAAGATGCTGGTTTTCCACTGGTGTAAAAAACTGGTACCAGCGCCAAATGACATGGCAACGCGAGGTTGGGTATTTTGTGCTTAATTCGAAAAATGACTATAGTATATTATAGGGCTGGGCAATGTGCAATATTAATACCAGCATCACATGTTATGCACATTCATTTCTCACACTGCAAGGACCACAATAGTCAACTGGATTGAGACGAGGCTTTTTCATACCTTCATACTGTCCAGACATTGCGGCGCATTTAATTTCACTAAAACATTGTCATAGGAAGCAACTTGGCCAGCGTTGCCATTTTAATGATTACATATTCTGAAAAAAGAACAGTGTATTCTTTTTAAAAATCAGTTTAGTGTTTACCTCTGCTGACTTTGTATGAGCGCTGCACGCGTTCTCCGAGCCAATCGTAATCATTTTCATCCTTGCTGTTTAAATCACTCCTAGATGGGTTTGTGAGAAATGCATTTTTGAGCTCCTTTTTTGCTTTACAAATATCCCAATATTTATTACAACAAAATGATGTTGTGGTATTTGATTTTTTTTCCATTCTCTTGCAGCCCTAGTGTATTATAGCTAATTCTTTATTTCTTCTCTGACCGTATTGCAGTTAATGCTTGGGTCTCTTCATTCATCCACACATCAATTGTTGCTTTTATTTTTTAGCTTAATTTACCATTTCTGTGTTCTAACATCTTCCAAGACAGCAGCTGTATTTTGTTTCAGAGGCAGGCTGTTTGAATAACCAATCAACAATGAACCCCCCCCCCCCAAATAAAGTACTCCAGTTGCTTTGGTATTTGGTATTTTCAGTACTGGAACTTCTGGAACTGGAACTCAACCGGATGTCAATGGAAAAGGGAAAGTACCATAGCAAAAATACGGTACCTGGTGCAGTGGAAAAGTGCCCCTTAATTTTCTCAGCAATGGGAGTGTTGTGACATTGGGTTATTCTGCGCATTTTGTGACCTGTGATTATGACCAGTGTCAGTCTAACAAACTGCATAATAACCCAAAATCACACCTTCACTATGCAAACTGAAGGCTCTTTCCTTAGATTTGATGGCCACTTTTATGCCCCTGGCCACTTGGTCTGGGGTCTGTACCACAATGCAATAATGCTTAGCCGGATAACTTGTGAGATTTAAGGTAGCCTGGGCTGAAGAGTTATCAGGATAAGCAGGAAATCCCCCTTTGTGATACAGGCCCCAGGTGACACAGAATGTTAAGTGAGCACAGGGCCTTGTCTGCATTAGGCTCACGCCACTGATCTCTGCACTACAGGCCACGTGGTGGAGGGGGGCCTGGAGGACCCCGCAAGCAGAAGGAGCTGCCGACTGAGCCGCCGTTCACGGCCTATGTGGGCAACCTGCCTTTCAACACGGTGCAAGGCGACATAGACGCCATCTTCAAAGAGCTGAATGTCAGGAGCGTGCGGCTGGTCAGAGACAAAGAAACTGACAAGTTCAAAGGTAAGGGCCGTTGCTCTGGGAATCTGTGTCTGTTTAGCTGGTAAAATTCTGCAGGTTCCTGCACCGGAAGCTAAATGTCCAGCAAGGTCCTCAGAATATTCAGGCTTTAATGTCTCAATTTTGGCTGTGTCAGCATTATCCATTAGGTCATCTGTCTCACTTCAGGTGTGGAGACCCCGCCCTCCTTCCCGGAGAAGTTGCCATTTTTTAAATGTGGGTCATTTTGTTTTCTCCAGGTTTTTGTTACGTCGAATTTGACGACTTGGAATCGTTAAAAGAAGCCTTAACGTTTGACGGTGCTGTAAGTCTTTCCCTCATGTTGCTCCTCTGTGCTTCTCTGTTAAAGAACCTCCTTTGACTCCCAAAGCCCTTCCCAAACCACGTCCATAACCTTAAGTTTCTCTTCTTTCACAGCTCCTTGGAGACCGGTCGTTGAGGGTGGACATCGCAGAGGGTCGTCGGCAGGAGAAGGGTGGAGGGTTTGGGTTTAGAAGACAGGATGAAAGAGGTATGTCCTGTGCACTGTGTGGCAAGGTCCTGCCAAGGTAGTCGGTGGTGTGCTAGCTCTGAGTTATGCTGTTATTGTCTGGTTTACATGGGCATAATGGTATTCTGTGATGTTTTAAAGGAACATTTGGGTGTCTTTGTATGAGACTGTTCCAGCTTCAATGTGAAGTGAGGAAGGCTTATTAAACCAAGAGATCAGGGCTGGGCGATATCGCGTCAATATTATATTGCACGTGCACAATAATCACCAGGGCTTCAGATGGCTGGTGAAACATTTGGCTGGATTCCAGCTTTTCAGTACTTTGTGGACGTTTATTTATGCCCACAATTTAAGCAGATTAGTAGAATGGCCAAAATATTAATGAGGCATTTTATGACAACCAAAAGTTAGTAATCTTTATAAACTTGCATTTATACACATAAACCAGCAGGTGGCAGTCAGCAGCTGTCCCTTGTCTTTAGTTGCTACTGTCCGTTTCAGGCCGTGGTGCTTCACGGGGCCCCAGAGGAGGGGGACGGGATTCCAGAGATGACTATGACTATTCAGGAGGAGGTATGCCGTGCCTTGTCTTTCATTGGCTTCAAGCTTGTACGTGCGCATGTACACATGTCATTTGGTAGTGGGTGAGCATCAATTCCTAATAAGCTACTGTCTCCAAACGCTTCTCATCTGCTGCTGCAGTCTCCGTATTTATTGTAAATGTGAGCATGTCGATTCCACGCTCCATCAGAGAGACCCATAGCTGCACAGTATTGAGTCCCCTCAATTTCTCATCCTACACGACTTTAGCAACCGGTTGTTTGGCAGGGCTGACACCTCACTTCCCCTCATGCTGTCGCACCCAGGCTACAGAGATGATGACTTCATGGGTGGGCGGAGTCGAGGGGGTGGTCGCCCCGGAGACAGAAGAGGGGGGGGCTCCGGAGGGATGGGCCGCAACAGAGATGGACCTCTCCGCGGCGGCTCCTTGGACTTCAGGGAGCCTTCTGATGGTCGATAACTTTGCTTGTTTTTCGCTGCTGTTTACACCCGATTGCAAAAGGGATCAATGTCAACCTCAGGAGGTTAAACTCAAAAACGATAAGGTCTGGAGCTTTTTTTGGGTCATTTTCCAGTGACTCAGGCCTAACTCTGACTCAGGGTATCTTGCTTGTATGTCACTTTGGACAAAAGTCCCCTCTAGACCTCACATGACGACGTCCCTGTTATAGCCCATCTCTTAACTGACCTGATGTATGTGTCTGTGCTGCCTGAGTACAGGCCTAGTTGCTGGCATGACGTTCGGTCGCCATAACTAACCTTATGCTGCCAGTGTCTTTGTGCTCTGCACTCATTCAGCTCCCTCTTTGCTTCCACAGAGGAACGGGCGCAGAGGCCAAGGTTACAGCTGAAACCGCGCACTGTGGCCGGGCCCCTCAACCAAGTCGCCAACCCCAATTCCGCCATTTTCGGCGGTGCAAAACCTCGGGAGGAGGTAATTCCCAAAGAGAAAGACTAGGAGTGCGGGAATCCGCTGAACACCGGGGGAGGGGGGGAGGCCGCGGGATGGGCTGGTCATGCCAGCAGGAGGCGCTACCACCTGTCATTCCTACCTGTTAGATGAGCTAAAGCCCTTCAAGGTCAAAGTGATGTATTCTAAAAATAGAACACGCGAGCAGGCCAGCAATGCATGTCAGCAGTTAACAGGTTTTAACATGTGTTTAATCCCCTCTCCTGTTTCCCTGTAATTAGCGCCCGCTTTGTCCTGTTATATCAGGGCTGGATAATTCATCTTTCGAAAGTTACACAAATCAAGCTGCTCTTGGCTAAAGTCTTGATCTGCGAAGGGATAGTCGTCACTAGGGTTGTCTAGGATCAGTCAGGCGTCTGACCATTGGCTTCGCAGTTTGGGGGTTTCAACTCATTGCTCTTTCAGTTTTGGAGTTTTTCTTTTTATGTGCTGAAATATTGGACTTTTCAAAGGTCAATTCTGATGTGAGCAGACTTCTAAAGGAGTCAGTGTTAATGAATGATACAATCTTATTTAAAGATATGCATTCCACACATTGGATTGTGTGTGTGTGTTTTTTTTGTTTTTTTTTTTAACAAAAATATCCCTGGTAGCAACTGCTAGCTGGTGTGTTAAGACCTTTGAATTCCTCTGCTAGCACAGTCATGTTCAGTAATGACCTGTTTGCCTTGTTAGCTTTTAAATCATCCTGCATTTTCACCTTTCCGCTGCTGAACATTGCTCTTAATTTTGTTCTTGTTTGTTTGTTTTTAAGAACTAATAAGTCAGTGAGGCTGCGTTATTCAGGAAGGCCGCGCTGGATCTGCTGCTTTTGTTCAACAAAAAACATTCAAAGACCCGTCCCAAAGAAAGGCAGCGTGGGCTGGGGGGTGGGGATAATTTCCCCCTCCCTGTTCAGCCACTCAACAAGCGCCCACGTCCAACTGGTAGGGAGTAGGGGCAGGGCGGGGTCTATGGTGAAAACAAGCTGGTTGGACATTGGCTTCAGATTGACTATGTTGCCTTTTTTTTTTGTGTAAAACTGTTTCCTCTCCTGATGTGTTATAGCAGTGTTTCTCAACTCGGTCCTCAGGGACCCACAGACAGTCCATGTCTTTGCTCTCTTCCAGCTCCCTGTGTTTTTGCTCCCTACTAGAAGATAGGGAGCAAAAACGTGGACTGTCTGCGGGTCCCCATGGACTGGATTGGGAAACGCTGTGTTGTATCATGATGGTCCCCTTATTTAGCCTACTTTTTGCTCTCCTCCTTGCTATTTCAGGAGGGATATGTGTGTGTGAGATTTTAGATGGTTGAAATTCCAGTGTCTTTAATATGGAATTACCACTATGCCAAGAGCAGCACCTGTTTTCCTTTTCACCTGAAAAATCCATGCGTAGAATTTGGATATTTATGACTAAGACAGGCTGTTGGAGGTGAACATCTTCACAGAGCTTGGCACATGCAGTACTGGTGCCCAGGTACCTGCTTAGTCTGAACCCGGCTGACATGCATTTTATTTGAACTTCCATACACCAGGGCAGAGACGCACTCAAACCAATCAGCTTCATGTGAACTTTAGACTTGCAGAAAATCATAGGAAGAAAAATCTTCACTTATATCAACAAACCAGTCTTTTTTGACTTTTGTCCATTTTACTGGGTGTAACTGTGTAAAACACCTTTTTCTTACTGTACTGAAGAAATAAATCAGTTTTTGTTTCCTATATGGTTTATGGCAATAAAATCATTTTACAGTTCTTAATGTGTTTAAATGATCTGGGTGGGTGGGTGGGGGGGTTTCAAAGCAGCATTTGTTCTGTCTTGATATGTGCTGAACTGAGGGCATTTCAGTGGCCACAAAGCACGGCCTCATCTGGGCATCTCTGGCTCAGAATGGCCCATGGATCTTCTAGGTTGTCGGAGGTGAGACATTCCTCACTAAATCTTGTCATTAAAATGTAATATTGGCAATAAATCTGTTAAAATTGCTTTCAAAAGTTGTTTTCAATGAATATAAATGTTGGGCTTATATTTTGCCTGTTTCCTTCCCCGTTTCTCCTCTGGGATTGTATAGAAAGTGATGTTTTCTCCTGGTATTTGAAACCATTTCAAGTATTGTATGTATATCTATCACGTCTGTTTCATGTTTTAATTCACAGCAAACCTCCTCCTGAGTTTATGGAAAGACTGAGCCTGACCATATTGATCTAAAGCCATGCTTTCATATGACGTCTGGCTTAATGTGACATGACTGCTTTTGAAAACTCTCCCCTATGACTCATTGTTAGGAAGCCTGACGTCATGTCATATTTACAGGCCTATTCTCCAGGCTTATGCTAATGGTGGGTGATGATCATCTCTATCATCTGAGCTCTAGCTTTTGACCTGTTGCCACGCCGTTATGTAGTAGTAGCATTCAGATGCCTCAACCAAAAAGCAGCTAGAAATGCCCTTTCATTTTCACAGATCCCATCACAATTTGGAAAATTGCAGAGAAATTCCGCATTTAATTTCAGAAAATGAGTTTGCCTTAGTGGCTTCCCATGCAGGTAGGTGCACAAATTAAGTGACATCACAGAGGATGCAGTTAAATACAAACTTTAACCGTAAACCTTCCTACTTGGTACAAAGGTCTTCTGTAGCCTGATATTTTACCGTCTTGGAGTTGAACTACTTCTGGCTGGAGGTGATTCTGTGCTGGGAGAATGGGGGACGAAGGTCAGTGGATGTGTTCCTGTGGAATGTTCTGGATTAATGGAATTCTATTTTTCTTAAGAGTCTTAAAATCAACGTCAGAGGCTCTTCCTCTGTAAGCAGTAAGAGTTAGTGTTTTCAGCTGTAGCCCAAGTTGAGTGGCAAAAATGTAAAAATCCTCAATCATGGTTTATCCAATGGGAATGGACATTAAATGTTAAACAGCTGATACTAAGATTTTAGCATGCAGTGCAATAAATGCAGGTCACTAAAAGAAGCCAAATAGTGGGTTGTCAGAAGTGCTGTTTACATCTTGCTTTGGCCAAAAAAGACCAGTGACACCCCCATCAAAACTGCTCTTCTTTATTTCAAGACTGAAGTGGGTTAGCTGCAGTGTTATTGTGTTTAGGCACCGTGCGTTTCACAAAACTGACAGAACTTTAAGGTGAATCCAATATGATATTGGTGAAACTGCTCCCCATTTAAAACAAAACAAAAATTCATAATATTAAACCAGATTTTCCATGTTAATGCAATTCTAGGTAATGCATTACAGCTGCACTTAAAGTATACCCTCCATAAACTGGGACCTGTTGCGGGATTAGTAGATTACTCTTATCGACAAATATGTATGGTCTATAAAGTAAGCTACGGCTTAAAAGGGAAAAAGTTCAAAGATTAATAGCTAAGAGTGTATTATATCCGAGTTACTGTCCTGCAGATTATGCTATTGACCTACAAAACGTCGCGAACAGGCTCGGCTGCGATACATGAATGACTGCGCTGTGTCGGCACACTCCGTGCTAATACGTGAACGAAGGCTGCTGCGTGCAGGTGGCAGCTGTTGCCGTTTATGAAAGAGCTCGACTGCGTGCGTGCGCGTGTCCGCCACTACGTGCGCGTTCCTAGGCTCGAAACGGCGGTCGGGGTGGATGAGTTTTGGAGAAGAGATGCCGCAGGAAGGGGGCGGCCGCTCGACGTTAATTCAGTCCGTGGTCGTTCTTTCTCACCTGGGGCCCCGTTAGGCTTGGTTCCGCGTATTTCGTATTCAGTTTGTCCGTTCACCGGATACTTTCTTATGGCCGAAGTGGAATTGGGTTTAAAGTTTCGGCAAAGTATCGCTTACGCGGCGCCCCAGAGGACTTTTAGAGTTGTGGATGTACGAGTCAGAACTATGTCGGTAGCGAGCCGCTGACCGCAGCTTGGTTTGTGGACGTACTTTTTCAGGATAACTTTGGAAGTTAACCCAACTTCCCGCTTATTTTAACACTGGTCATCCTGCGCTGGATCGGTGCTGAGGTGAGTGTGTGCGGCCGGGGCGGGCAGCCGCAGGTGAGCTAGCCAAGGCTCTTATTTTTCCAGGCTTTATGCTTCGGGACTTACCTGAGTGAGTTTATGCGGAATAAAGCCGCTATGCGCGAGCCAGGTGCGCCGACAGCACCGCCCGTGTCCTGGTGCTTCCGGCTGGGTGGATATTCGCCCCTCCAGGAGTTCTGACTTGATAGTTTAGTCCTCGTTGGTTGCATTGAATTGACACTATTTATGTGATTGTCGTATTGTTGTTTTGTCTGTCATAGTTTCGTACAGCACTTTGGAAAGCTTAGATTGCTAAATGTGCTCTAGAAGTAAAGTTTGCATTTTGTGGATGCCATGTATCTCCCACCGGTTTCTGCGTGATTTTACTTGTCATTTGAGAGCCGCTTAAGTCCTCTAACGTCTGTATTTTTAGATACCTGCATACTATTTTTTTCTGTGTAACATGGTGGAGCTGACCGGTACGTGTGTGTCCAGCATTACATGTAATGACAGTAAAAACAGCGCCGGTAATCTGAATGGCCGAGCTGATCACGCATTGTACTGTGTCAGAGGTCTCACCCACGATGTGTGTTTCATAGAGATGAATGTAAACAGTGTACGTGGTTACCAGTACACGTATTCTTACAGACTTGCCGTGGTGACTAGTAACCTGAAGGTGTTCAGCTTAAATGATACTGATCCGTTGTCACTGATTTTGTTTGGAGGCGACTTAAAATCAGTATACACCAAATAACCTCGCAGGTCGGTTAAAAATTGAATTTTGTGTCTGAGGCCTTATGCTATACGGAGTCAATTACTCCTTTTTATGAAGTGGGGAAATCTCATTCTGTAAATTCAAAGTGGGCTTTGCCTCACCAATAGCCACACTCCAGTTTCAAAATCATTATTCGTTTTAATGGCTTAATTTGTTCAGTGTTGGGTCATGTTGAGACTTCTGAGGTATTTCCCACTCATCACTAGTGCTTGTGAAATTAGCCTGAGCATGTGGTACTAGACCCATACCTCACAACAGGAATGTAAACAATCCGACATAACATGTAATGAGTCACTGTTCCCTGGGTGTGTCTGGCTGGCTTTTCACTCAACCTTTACATTCAACGTAAATGTGTCTATTTTTGTTTAGGCTTGGCTGAATTGACCAGCATAATTTAAGGCAAGATGCTTAAACTCTTATTGCATGACGTGAACCAGAAATCTTTAAATTGGGGCACTTCAGAGGGTTTTAAACTTCTGAAAATGTTTGAAATGTAGCAGTTCATCTGTCCAGAAATTGGAAAGTGAAAAGACCATGAGTATGATTTGTCCCTGATGGTGAAATGTCCAAGTCAGAACATTACTTGAGGAATTTCCTGTTTCCTCACTTCTGTTTCTTTTTTTACGTAATTCAAAAGATGTTTTTTTTTTTTTTAAAAAAGTATTTTTCACCTTGCCTCTGTCATTGCTTGTTCAAATCTCATGTTCAGAAAGTTCAAGATACCATAAACAGTTTGGTTAATTGAGATGGCTTGCTTCTGCATATGGAGAGATAAGGTATCTCTGAGACCAACCGCCCAGCCTGGCCCGGCCCGGCCTTGGAGGATCGACCTGTGTGGCAGCTCTAAATTAATGATGTGAGCTCTATATCTGCAGCCAAGATCCAGTGGACAGAATGCAGAAGATCTCCACAGTGGACTCTTGCCTGTAGCTGCCCTCGTACTAATGAGCTGTGGGAGAATCTTGGCTAAAGTGCTTGTATTTTTTTTTTTTTTGCACATTTACTGGTAAAACCTGCATCTGGAGAAAAAAGCATGATTCCTATTTCAGGGTCCTGCCATATGTGTAGTTTGTTGTGATGTATGATGATGCGTTTCATATTAGTCTCATTTGCACCTTCTTGCGAGTCCTTTTCTTGTGTTCTCGCCCTCTCCTATCCTCGTGCAGTGAGCCATCCATTCTGTGTCAGCAGGTGGGAGCATGTGGTCCTCCTGCTGTAACTGGTTCTGCCTGGACTCCACCACAGTGGAAGACAGAGGTAGCGCCCGACCAGAGGCCTACGCCAACTCCAGCTACACTGGCTATCCCTCACCATCAGCCTCTGACCACATCTGCAAGGCCTGCAGAGGGCGTTTCAGCACCTTAGCCAGGAAGGTAATGACTGCCCAAGGTGCCAGTCTCCTGAGACAGCCTGATGACTTCTTTGGTTGAATAGGTGTCACATTATGTCAGCGTTTATGCTTTGGGGGTGGGTGGCAGAAAAAGGCATTTATAAAGGTAATTAATACTGGAATTTGAAACTCCTGTAAACAGTTAACCATTTGGTTGTCTTGGTGATACCCTGGACTTGACATGTGTGGCTTTCTCCTGGTGTGTATAAGATGACTCATAATCCACCAGTGACCTTGCCCCCAGTGGTTTTCCTGACCCCCTCCCCCCATCTGTCAATTTATGTGCACCCCCAGGAATGTATTAGAACATATCTTTTGAGGTAGACCCTTTTTATGTCAGAGGATGAGTGATGATATTTAAGTCTGCAGTTTTGCATAGATTAAGGTCTCTTGCCCCCCCCCCCCCCAATTGTCTGACCTCTAAGAGTAGCTAATCTGTGCCCCCCTGTTTTGTTTGGTTGTGACTGTAGCAGTTACAGGCATGTGTGTGATGTTCCTGCTGTTGACATGGCCCTCATGTTCCGTGACACTGGACCTCCCCTTTGCAGCACATTTGCGTGGACTGCCGACAGAATTTCTGCGACGGCTGCTGCGTACAGTCAGAACAGGGCCCCAGGCTGTGCCACACATGCCTGCGCTTCCATGGCGCCCTGCCGGACCGTGCCGAGCTCATGAAGTTCAAGGTGAAGGATCTGCGTGACTACCTGCACCTGCATGGCGTCCCTACCCAGACGTGCCGTGAGAAGGAGGAGCTGGTGGACCTAGTCTTGGGTCATCGGTCACCTGCCAGCACTCCGGATGTTCCGCTGCCAGGGACCACTGCGGCCCCACCCTCCACACCTGCCCCAGTGCCCCCCCCTGCATCACCGGTCTTGCTGCCGCCAGCCTCAGATGTCCCCACAGAGATGGACCTGGAGCCACTGACTCAGGAAGATAACCAGGTGAGGCTTGTGGGTTCTGGAGTCTTCAGACAGTGTCTGCCACGGGGAGTAGGTGGTCTCTCTCTGGCTTTTCAGCTGAACTTGGTCTTGAAATTTTGGCAGAGTCCATCTGCGCTGGTTACCTTCAGTCAACAGGATTCTCCTACGATCCAGAGCGAACGAGAGTCTTGTGTTCTGCTTGGGGAGTGTGGCTCTACCTCCTGGCTTATGGTCGTTCAGTAACGAGAGGAGGCTCTCGTCAGTAATACAGAGAGCAGGGGTGGGTATACAGGCCTGACAGACAGACTGCTGAGGTGTGGTGGATAAGACTGACGCAGACCTCTGCCGTGCGACCGCCAGGGTTTGCGCCTTCATCGATGACTGTGGCTGACAGGCGTGTTTATGAACCTGATGCTTGGGGGAGGGGCAACTGTATGATCTTATTCAGAGTGAAACTGGAATCTGCTGGTTGGAGCTTCCTCTAAAACAGGATGTGGCATCAGGCCAAACCTACCTCACATTCATGTAACGGCAGCCAGTGAGTTTCACGCCTGTGAAAAGGCCATTTCAGTGAGGTGTTCCGATACACTTCAGGGCCTTCAGAGGAGCGCTGTTTGCAATGCCAGGTATTCCATAACGACCTGGGGAATTTGAGTAAGTGCAGGCATGTTTGCGTACGTCTCCGTCTGTGCTGAATCACTCCATCTGGGTTCTGTGTCGCACCCAGTAACAGGTGCTCACCGCTCACGTGCGGTCCCCGCACCATTAGTCACCTGAATGCTGCTCTTATCTCTCATGAGGTTATTCTTCGGGGGTCATATGATCACTCTGCCAGTGGAACTGGTGTGGTGGCTTTGTGGCTTCTTGGAAGAGAGAAGTGCTGTTGTCTCATGACCCTGCTGCTGCAGAGCAGCTGATTGCTTTAAACCACAGGTGTCAGACTCCAGTCCTGGGGGGCCGGAGCCCTGCACATTTTTGGGTTTCCCCTCGTTTGACATACCAGATTCAACTCCTTGTGCTAATCACCACACAGCTCTTGAGCTGAATCATTTGTGGTGGAACAGGGAAAGAACTAAGCTACACAGGGCTCCGGCCCCCCAGGACTGCAGTTTGACGCCCCTGCTTTAAACCTACTTGTGTTTTCGAAACATCAGTCTTGCATTTGACTGCTGGAACCCATGAGCGAGAGTACAGGCCTCAGGAGAAGCAAAATGGAGCCGGCTAGTCCACAGAGAGAGGATTTATTTAACGCTACTAGGTCTAAAGATGGATCATCCTGTGATTTGTAAAAAAAAAAAAAAAAAATGAAGTAAGGTTACAGTCCTGGATACACTGAAATACAGTATACATTTTTATTGGGGTGCCAGGTCATTGCGTTGTGCTTGGGAATGAGTGAGCAGATATCTCTGCCAAGAAAGCCCTGAGCTCCGATACACAACTAAGTTTAATACCACCTTCAGAACTCAAACCTCTATTCTTTTCTCATATAATGAAAATACGGTAAGCCGAATGGGATGAATGTTAATTACAAGCTTTACGAAATAAGTCCATTACTTGAAAGTTAATTTTAAGAATTGCTGGGACCAGATCATCTGTACAAAGTGTTGTATGGGGCAAACCTGGCTTACTAGCAAGACTTTACTTAGGTGATCATCCACTTGCATGTCCTACGTATCACACTCCTTTAACTGTTAAACCAGTTTTACTGTATTGTACTTTTACCTACCTTAGGTGGAGTTACCATCTTACTGACTCTTTGAAAGAGGTATTCAGTCAAGTCAAGCCAGATGCTTTTTAAAGTTTATTTTTTATTGAATGCTAATCTTTAGCATCTTACTTAGACTGTTTTACTGGGTCTGTGACATTTTATAGTTATAAAGTTTTTACCCTTTGGTTTATTCCATCTGTTTGAATGGCCATATACTCTCACCACGAATATTGCCCTAGTTGCTGCCATGGCATTAAGAGCCAACATAACTAACTAACAAACTGACTCCTAGTCTTTAGATTCAGAGGATGCTGGTGTCCCCGGACGGCGCGCCTCGCTGTCGGACCTCAGCGGGCCCGAGGATATCGAGGCTCTCAGCGTGCGGCAGCTGAAGGAGATCCTGGCTCGAAACTTCGTGGACTATAAGGGCTGCTGTGAGAAGTGGGAGTTGATGGAGAGGGTTCGGCGGCTGTACCGGGAGCAGCAGGACCTTCAGAACCTGGGTGAGAGGCCCGTCTCTGTGGCCCTCTGGTGGGCGTCCTTTGCCTGTGCGACACTGCCTGAGGCTGCCTTTTTTTTCCTTTTACAGTTTCACAAGTGGGAAATGACACAGGTGAGTAGTTCCGCTTTGGCTGCAGTAGTGCTCCCTTGTGGACCTCCCTAACCCCCCCCCTTTCACCCCAGCAGACCCCAGTGGCACCCCAAGCCAGGAGGAGAACCTGTGTAAGATCTGCATGGACTGCCCCATCGACTGCGTGCTGCTGGAATGCGGTCACATGGTCACCTGCACCAAGTGTGGCAAGCGCATGAGCGAGTGCCCCATCTGCCGGCAGTACGTGGTGCGCGCCGTGCACGTCTTCCGGTCCTGACCAGCCGGCGGGGCCAGGAAATTCAACGAATCACCAACTAGTCTTCCTGGTTACTGCGCCCGTGCCGCCCCACCTCTCCCTGTCTTCCAGTTTGCACTGGTGGAGGAGGGTGTGTTCCAGTAACTCCACACCCAGGGCCTGTGTGCACTGCCTTACCTTTCCATGATACTGCGGAGTAGGGTCTTCCTGCATTTACTGGGTCAGAAGCGATGCATGAACGCTACAGTGGCCTTTTAGGGGCTCCTGACCAGCAGCCACCAGAACAACAGCGCTGCCGCCAGATGGGGAGGAAACTCAGACCCAGGTCTCAGCATCACCCCCTGCTGGTGATTTGTGAAAGGGAAGGAACCCGCCTCAGAAAGGGGCATTCTGTGTGTTATGCTCCAACAATGATGCCTGTCTGGGTGTGTCCCACTGACAGTGCCGTTTGAAGCCATTTTAGGGGTTCACTGTACACCATAGAGGCCTATTCCACGCAACTAGGTTTGCCTTGAATGTACAGAGTGGCTGCCTCTGACAGGCCACACTAAGTGGCCTTTCAGTTAGCACTGAGCTCTGTCTGCAAGCATCAGTGAGCTGGTTTTAGGTTAACTTGTACTGAGGGTTACGCTTTCTGTGTATACCCGTGTGTGTGTGCGTCTATGCACTTTGCAGATGCCGAACATCACCTGTGTACGTATATGATCCATGCACTCATGTCTGAACATTTAAAGCTGACCCTAGAGACTGGCACCACTGGTAGCCATCTCATGACTCATGGTGTTTACTTATTTTAAGATTATTTTGATCGGAAGGTCGCTGGTTCAAATCCCAGGGACAGCAGTGCGACTTCTCTGATGAACCCCATGAGCCAAGCCCTCAGTTTCTATATAACTGTATGACCCTGCTTCCTTAAAAATGTAAGTCGCTTAGAAATTAAAGGCTTGGCTCCACTTTGATGGGAATGGCACCTTATATGGTTTAGTGCATTATTATAGTATCAGACTTTATGTTTGGGTTCATTGAGGTTGGTTGTTTCCTTGTAGGTAATTATGAATTTATGGGAGGGCAGGGTGACGTCTGATGGGCTCATAACGTTCAGTTTGACCACTGCTGCTTTACCCAAGCTGGGGTCTAAGAGCCACAAATGCCTCCTAAACTAAGAGGACGGAGAAGAGCTTGAGTTGGAACCATAGTCTAATCTCATGGGTGTGTGTTCTCCTGCACTGAGGACACTAACCCTGCACACCGTCAGAGTGAGGTGTGTTAATGTGTGGTGTCGACCCTCTGAAAATCAGCCTTAACCCGCCAAGCGTGCCTTGTCGTCTTACCATTTATCCATGCTATCCAAAACGTGTTGACAGGAAATAGCCATGTTGATGGTTTCTGGACTAGCATGCAGCTGGTTCAGCAGCCTTCAAAGAGCAACATAAAATTAATATTTGTGTGCAGGAGGGGCGTGGTGATGTTTCAGGCTCACCATGCTGCGGGGCACAAGAGTGACTCCTTAAAGGCACAGTACCCTGGCAATGAGTCAGTGCTGTGCTCTAACAAGCAGTCCTCCACGACTATAAATAGGATTCACTTGGGGAGGGCTGAGCTCCCTGAAAATGTTACTAAAGCTACCTGCTCTAGCTTCTGTTAAATGGAGAGGTTTTTACCTGCTGTGTGTGCAGATACTATACAGTTGGTTTTATTATATTAACAGGGTAAATAGATTTCCACGGTGTGGTGCGAGATGCTTATTAAAAAAAGCTTCTGTTGTGTATATTAAAAAATTAAGCTTCAGCCTTTGGTCTGTTGTAGAGCTTCTACCAAAATGAAGAATGTCTGTTGCTAGTAGTGCCTGCAAACATCATAAATCAGCAACCGGTTTGCCTGGCTTTTAGGTGTGATGAAAGCCCACATAGCTATATGAGAACCTGTGCTGCGTCCTCATTGGTTCCATTTTCCTCGGGCTGTGAGACTCCCCGTTACAGACACCATGCCGGGTCATGTTCACTGCCTCTCAGCACAGGCCCTGCCTGACCTCCTCTTAAGCCAGCTGCTGCACAGTCTTGCTTCTCAGGTGTGACACCCCCCAGGTATTTCGGGGTAGGATCGGGAGATGTTACCCGTCAATAACTCTGGCAAGGTGGGAGGTCCTTCCTGAAGTTCCGGACATTCTGCTGCTGAATTCCTTTCCTTTGGATTGTGGTTCTGACCAAAATGTGAACAGCAAAGGGATGCAAATCACGACAAAACTGTCCTGCAAAAACTTTAATCAGTCAGTCTTAGTTTACTATTAATTTCAACAGTCTAAGACTGTCCTTATGTCTTAGTCTGTAAACAAACTGAAACATTAAAAGCCATACCTTAAACTGGTATTTTGCTATTTGTAACATTTGTAAATAAGTGCTTATTTTTGTGTGGATTAATCTTAGCGTTTGATATGGGTAATTCCCCCCCCCACACATACACACACACACACACGTCTTATTTTATCAATAGATATTCTGCCATCTAGTGGCCACACTGGTCACGCACTGTGATTCAGACAACAGCCCAGAAAGTTCCAAACTCCGCAGCTATTTGGTTGCCTGCGGCTGCAGCAGGGTCAGGGGGTGCTTGTTGACCCCCCTCTCATGCCAGCATACGTCGAACAGCGGGTAGACCTTTCCCTGCAGATCTGCCTGGAATTTGTAGATGAAGGCCAGCTCCTGGGGGTTGTCAGCAATGTAGAAGGCCAGCTCACCTTTCTCGTAGTCTAGGTAGACCCCAATCTTGGCAGGCTGGGCGCTGAGCGGCAGGCCCACACGAGGGCTGGCGAAGGCCTCGTACAGGCGGCCCTCCTTCAGGCCGATGAGCCAGACGCCGCTCTCGGGGCTCTTAGGTAACTTGCCCTTACGGCAGATGGTGCCTTTGACCAGCCCCAGACGCCACTTGGGCTTGCCCCCCACGTCCACTTCCCAGTAGTGCTTCCCCGAGGAGAAGCCACGGCTGGCCAGCACGCAGTAGCTGTAGCTGAAGCGCTCCAGATTGTTGGGCATCTGTGCAGGCAGGGCGCCGCACTCCACGGCCCTGTAGTCGTGGCTGAGCCGCAGCATGGGGTGGGCTGTCAGGGGGTCCAGCTTCAGGCTCTCAGGGGCTGGAGGGGAAGAGCAGGCCAAGGCTATCAGCGGTTTAGTCCTCTGTAATAATGGCCAAAACAATGCGTCATGAATTTTCTGTCCCCACTAGATGGTGCTGTCTGACCAAAAAGGGCTTAAAACATACCCCAAAGCAAGCCAAGAGCACCATCTAGTAGTGTTAAAAAAATACCACGTATGGTTCATGAGGCGTTGTTTTGGCCGTCATTAGCAGTCTGCTAACGCTTTGTACGGCTCACTGAATCTTCGCCTGGCTCTGTGGTGTAGATGCCCTCTTACCTGGTAGGACCTTTCTGTGCAGCCGTTTCCACACGGAGATCTTGATGTCGTCATGGTGGAAGCCAGGCTTAAATGTGACTGAGGTATAGGCACGCTCCTCTCTCCACTTATTCAGCTGGCACTCCCTGATCCTGGTCAGACACAGCAGGGTGGAGCGAACTCATGCTAAGCGCTAATAGGTCATGGACCTGTGAGTTGTCTTCCTTCAAGACCAGATGTTTAACTTATTCTGTGTGTTAATCTAAAAAAATAAAATGTTTTCTCCTTTAGCGATGTTTTCCTGTAATGAGTATTGTAACTTTATTATACATGGTGTCTGTGTGTATACATATATTTGTAAAAACAGAAGTTTCTTACTTCGGGGCAATGGATCCATATTTCTGACAGAGATGGAAAGAAGCAAATTTAGGGTTAGGTTTGTAGTGATTGATGTCTCACATCCTGCAGTCTTGGAGCGTTACGCTTTTAGTTATAGTGATAAAAGAGTGCAGGTCTCAGAACTCAGCCAAATACTCTTATCTTGGCTGCTCCATGCGAATGACCCCCCACCCCCGACACCAACCGTAATGAAGCCCAAGTGGCCCTCATTGCTCAGCCCCTCCAGCATCTCCTCTGCCTTCTGGAACCTGGTTAACACCTGCGTCATGTCTTCCACCTGCCTCTGGATGCCGGCCACGAGGGCGGCAGCAGTGCTCTCTACCCTGTGCATGAAGCCGGCCTCCTCCTGCTCCATGTGGCGCCGCAGCTCCCCAAACTCTTTGCGGATCACCCACTTCAGGACATCCGACTCGTTCTGTCCACATAGGGGTGGGTGGTAAAGTGTTCAAGTTGCAAAAATATGTATACCTTTTTTAATCCCCTCAAAAATGTCACATTTCCATGTGAAAATGTCACATTTCCATGTAAAAATGTCTTTCTCGTAACAGTTTGATGGCTCTCATCCAAATGCAGCACAATTCTGGTAATTTTATACATTTGAACAGCACGGTTTTTCAGAAATACTATGCAGTACAGGCAAATCACAGCCTGCAAACTCTGACTATTAGTTCAATTAGCAATTAATTTAGGTTTTCCAACGTATAGAGATAAGTTCGTTATTCTAAATCCCTTCAAAACTGTACACATCACGGCCAGAAATGGGAATCCCAGCTGATATTTGCCAAATAAACCAGCATAACTCACAGTGATGCGTGACTTGTTGTTAACCATTTTGCAAATCTGCTCCTCCAGTTTTTTCCTCTGTGTTTGCAGCTGCGTCATCAGAGAGGAAATGTCCTCCTAAAAAGCGGTGCGCATAAGGGTTAGAATCAATGCGGGTGCCCGTACAGAGTGCAGCGGAAACGCCACACCGGGCTCATTCAATGTCGCAGTATCAGTATTGGCAGTTTCAGGCTGGACCATGATGTAATCTATCATGTGAGAAGCCACTTTGTTCCGTTGTCGCCACTTAAAAGGTTTATCGCCCTTTATCAGCAGGACGTTGGTAGCTTATTGCTGAACTGCACCCCTGTGCCTTGGGTATGAGGTTCACGCACTTTTACACTTGGGGGAAAATGTGCGGGTCGGGCTACCTTCATGTGGCTGTAGACGCTGCCGATTGGGGTGATCTTGTGTGTGCGGTGCACGCCGATGCTGCCGCACAGACCACAGATGACCGTACGGTCTTCCTCGCAGTATAGACTGAGTGGGTTGTGGTGCTCCGCACACGTTTCTGGTTCTGCTCCCCCCTCCGCCGCGGCGGCTGCCGCCCCGCTCGCCTCCTGCAGGTGTTCCACAATGCGAGCTAGGCTGACGTTAAGTGGGGGGCTATCAGCATCGACGTCGCTGCGGCACACGGGACACTGTAGCTGCCCGAACTGGTCAGCGGTCATGGACCGGACGCAGCCCCGGCAGTAGGAATGACCGCACTGCAGCATCAGAGGCTCCGTGAACATCTCCAGGCAAACCGGGCACCGTAGCTGTTCCTCCAGGGATGCTAAGCTTGGCCGACGGGCCATTGTGTCCCTCGCCTTTCCGTGCTGAGGGTCACAGGTAACGATCAGCTGGTAGAACGAGGAAGAGGTGAGAAGAATCACCGCGAAGCAGATTCCTGTGAAACCCCTACTGGAGACGACTTCTATGGAACTCCAGGAAGGATCAGGACATGTTTACCTGCGGCTCTGCAGAAAGCCCTGGACCTCGGTGTGCCGCGACAGAGCACCTGACTGACTGTGCCGGTGTTTTGTACTCAAAAGGGCTCCAAAGGTGACCTTCAGTCTTATCGTGCTGCTTCCAGCCAAGGACCGGGTTTCACTAGCTTGTTTGTTAACGGTGGCGTCACCTCCTACCAAAAACCTCGAGTTGCTACCCGTCCAGTGTATTACAAGATCGTCCCGTGGTTCTTCGCATTGAAAGTGGCAACCCTACTCAGGGCCTTAAATGACCTTACTGCTTACATTAGTACCTGGGCGTACATCAGAAGCTCAGCTCAGCTCAAGTCGACTACTTGACAGCACGTACGTCGCTTTGGACAAAAGCGTCTGTTAAACATGTAAAATGTAATCCAACAAGTGTTACGTCTATAACAGTCAGGGTGTAATGCCAGCATCAGCCACAAGATGGCATCGCAGAACAATGCCTCTGTCTGCCACTGGTGTTGGATAATCTCAATATGACTTTCAAAAAGACATCATATACCAAAGAAAGTTAAGAACATAAGGGATTTACAAACGAGAGGAGGCCATTTGGCCCATCAAGCTCGTTTGGGGAGAACTCAACTAATAGCTCTAAAATCTTATCTAGCTCTGATTTAAAGGAACTCAAGATTTAACTTGCGCTACAGCGGCTACACTAACAGGAAGACTATTCCATACTCTACACGCTGTGTAAATAAATTCTTCCTCAAATTAATTTTAAAATGTTCCACTTAATTTCCACTAAATTTCCACTTATGGCCACGAGTTCTAGTACTTAAACTAATATATTGAAGTAGCCATTTGGCTGAACAGCATCCAGACCTGTTAGAATCTTATATGCCTGGATCATGTCCTCCCTTAGTCTCCTTTGCTCGAGGCTAAATAGATTCAGCTCAGCTAACCTCTCCTCATAAGACATTCCTCTAAGACCAGGAATCATTCTCGTAGCCCTACGTTGAAC
>JAOYFF010000038.1:4612798-4623819 GCA_025773925.1 Cryptomyrus ogoouensis | reverse complement strand
AATTTTATAAAACCAAGGCTTACACTACATGAAAACGAACAAATATGATAGGAGAATGACTTTACATGAAGAAATCAGCGGCACCACGTAGCGCCGCTCCGGTGGCACCCGGCAGCACTGTCTCAGTAATATCACACCAAATTATTAATTTCCCCTGCAGAAGCTGTAACTTGAAGCATCATATCATCATATCATATATTTTTAACCCTTTCAGAACACACGACTGGCCATGAATTTGAGGTACGACAGCAAGTTTAGCTGCAGTTCCCTAATGACTCCACCCCTTCGCTGACATCAGAGCTCAGCTGCTTGCTAACAGCTCTTTGTGTCTGATGGATAATCATTCCTTTTGTCCTCCTCTCACTGAGTTTACTCTGGCTTCCGTCTCTCCCTTGTATTTCCACCTCACCGTATCTTTCCTTTATCGTCTGCTGTTTATTGGGCTGTTGTGTGCAGAATGAATAAGTACAAGATGCAGTCATGCTTTTGGTGACGGGGGCAGGGGTTTCCGTCGCTCCCCTGTGCTAGCAGTGCCCTTCAGTCGCAGGGGCTGTGTCCCCCATCAGACACACACTCATCCATCCTTCTCTCTGTCCCCAGCCTGTCCCCCTCTGTCCCATCCTGCCTCTCTTCCTGGTGTCAGGGTGCCTTCACACTGGCCATATTGATCCCCTCACTGCTGCCTTCCTCAGATCCTCACATACGGTCCCAGTAAAGAGATGCTTACAGCTACACCGGACCCTTTGTCCCCCGGGAATGGGGACAATAATCGAATTCCTCAGCGTCCCATGGCTTGCCTGGAATCAATAAAAGGGAAAGCACCTCATTAGATCCAAACGATTTGGGCTCATAGGGTACCACTGAGGGGGGGGGTGCTGCAGAGGGTGGTGTGGGCTGGAATGAGGCTGAGAGTGGCTCAGAGGAGAAGCCCGACATCATGATCTGGATGTAGGTAAAACCAAATGAGGGGGGGAGGTGTGATCAGTGAGCGTTAAAGTGATGTCAGGGGCAGGATGGGGGTCAAACTGGTTAAACAGGTTCAACATTAAGCCTTAATATCAGTCTCCTGTCCAGCAGATGTGGAGAATGTCCACATACAGTTGGGCTTCCTGGTTTACTTTGTGCAAGAATTTCTGGGGTGAAGAGCTGGCAGTGGATCCACCTGCAGGACAAATGGGCCATTCCCATTTCTTTCAAATGCAATCTGGACACACAAATGTCAGGGGTCATGGAAAAAACATAGGGTTTTTTTCTGCAAACCCCTGATGTACAGAGTAAAGGTAACCTGTAAAAACAGAGGCATGCCTGAACAGAGACGGTTATAAAATCATTTAAAAGATGCTTAAAATGCTCTAACTGAAGATGCGGTAAATAAACCAAAGAACAGGAAATGTTATAGTGAGATAAGTCTGAGTGTGTCATGTCAGAACAAACCCAGCAAGAAAAACTGACATATCCTTGGTGAGGAGAATCTTCCCCATCAGCAGGGCTCAGTCATTGTGGGGTTTTGCACCATATTATGGAATCACAGGTGTTTTCATTGCAAATTCCCAGCATATCCAGAGTTTTGTATTTTAAACTTTCCCTTTCCTTGGTGTGGGGTCAGTTTAACCCTCCGTGTGCTAATCCTGTGTTACAGGGCCTGCGGTGGGCTGTTAGGATGAGAGCAGGCGGATGCTCTGGCTACAGATGCCATCGCAGCCCCGCCCCTCTGCACCTAGTCCCGCCTTCTCCACATGGCCCCACCCATTCCCACCTAGCTCCGGCCAATGACTCCTTCCCTGCTGTAGTGAGGTTAGTTACCCCAAGAGAAATGCCTGGAGACTGAGGGAGCTTGCAGTGTCCAACCTGCATAAACTAGCTGTTTCTTTTGCAGACTCTTGGCCACTTCCCTATCTCTACACCTTAACGTCGAGACACTGCATGCCCCCCTTTTGTTTATCCCAAAAATATGTGGTATCCTTGGCCCCCAGCACCCCAGGGCTGAGTGTCCAGGATTCTGCTTTCTGGAACAGCGTGGTCTTCATTAATAGTGGCCTTGAGCTGGCTGCCCATGGCACGTCTGCCTGCCATCCAGACCGAAGGGAGCCGCACTTGTGCCATCATCTCCGATGGTGAAAACAGAGCCGACCGTGAGACTTTCTGATCATCGGCTGGATGGAAACCCGACCACATCCACGCTGGGCTCCGCTGAATAGCGCCCTGTCTGTGACCTCAGGACCGCTAGTAAAAGGTTTTGTGAAGCTGGCCGGTTATTTTATTGCCTCAAGGTCCCATTTCTTCAGGCAGAAAATAACTTTTTGTTTTTAATAATCTCAGACAGGACCAATGACCATAACAAGGTCAGCCCAGGCATCCACTCGGCAGAGGGAGCAACCGGCCTCTCAAATAATGCCGTATGTGCTGTGTAATCCTCCTGTCCATAAGCTGATCTCACGGTCCAACGGCTCAGGGTTCGAGGTGGGGTTCTGCCAACATGCTTTTGTCACATGTTGCCTGACCTCCTGTGTCTGATCTCAGGTTTTTTCAGATTAACCCAGACTAATGTTCAGGGTTCAGGTACCTGTGGCTCTCTCCGCTCTCTCCTCTTCCCACGAATTCAGATAGCAGTGTTCCGCATCACACGAGAGACAAGCCCTACATAAAGAGCCAAAAGAGAGTCAACCTCAGCAGTTGTCTCTTCTTCATATTGACACTAAATCGACCCACTGGACTGGCGCCGTGTGATGAACCAATAATGTGGGCGTGTCCAACAGAATCAGCTCCTTTCAGAGGCTCTTTGTGTGCCCCCCTCCCACTTCCAAAACCAGCAGGGTCACATCCCACGCTGGTCCGCTCTTCACGATAAGCAGGTGGGCTCCCCAGCATCGTGGGTGCAGGTATCAGTGCAGGGTCAGACGGGAGTCTGCCGGAAATCTCACAATGTGGGGGTCGGGTTTTTTACACCTTATTTCTCCCTTTGAAATGGAAAGAATGGTATTGTGCTGCTGAGTGAGGGGGGGGGGGACGGAGGATGGACGGAGTCGGGGAAATGCAGACAGAAGCCCTGTCCGTCACATCATGCTGGGGTTTTGGGACACAACCACACCCACATGTCCATCTTTGTTAACTGGTTTCAGACTAACTGTCCCTGTCCCAGGCTACCATTCTGTGCATGTATTTAGAGCTGGGCAGCAGGTGGCGTAGTGGTTAAGAACACACACTCAATAGTCTCAGTATAGTCCCAAAAGTCCCAGATAGTCCCAATAGGAGCCCTGCTATAATAAAACTTGTACGTTGTTTTGGATAAAATCTTCCTGTAAACAGGTAGGTGTCGCATGTATAAACTCCTTGTTTCAAACAACTGTTTCAGACCCTGGTTTCCATGTCTGACGATCATGGTTTCCTCCTTCAGATGATCAGGCTCTCGGCAGCTAAAAACCACGCTGAACATTTTGAGTTCATTTTTGCTAGACAATTATCATTTTAAAGCCTTTCGACATTTTCCAGAATACAACTGCAAACAAAGGCGCAATCGACAGTGTCCACTAAGTGGCAGCAGATAAAAAATTATTATAAAACTATAAGACAATGGAAGAAAATTAGTGACCCTGGCCAGGAAAAGCAGCTGAAAGACTGATGGATAAATGCATAAAATGGAATTAATTTGGAAAGAAGGGGGTTGTTACTAAGAGCTGTTACTGATCTTTCTGTTCATATTTCTGACTGCCTCCCCTGATCAGGCTTGCTGGGCATCTTACTGACATAACCAGAAGATTAACCTAGACCCCTTACAACGTTAACACTGGTTGTGGACTCCTGGATCAATGTAGGTTTTGATGTGCAGCTTTTGGCAGTAACTTATAAACACAAAGCCACCTTGAGATTTTTCAGGAATGCATTTCCTTATCATGCCAGATCAATTTCAGTTCCACATTTCAGATGAAGGAAGTTTAACCCTGATCTCATAAAGCGATTATATTGTAACATCAGAATTCAATCACTGCAGTCTACACATAGTTATTTATTTATTTTTAAGTTACACCTTGTTACATCTTTTCCACCTGGGAAAATCATAACAGTATATAAAGTTCTCTGAGTCATTCCCTATATATTTTAATGGTGTGTGGAGAAAATTATATTCAAATGAAAGAAAAATATGGAGAACATTATACAGCACCGCAAGCCTTCGTTCAGTGACAGCTGAACCATGAGTCTGTTTTCCGTTTCTATTTCATCTGCAGCAGCAAGCCCGATACGAGTCTTTCTTTTGTCACAGTAATACAACGAGACGGTAAATAACTCCTGAAACATGAACTGGAGCAACGATTTCTCATAATCAGCTTTAATCTAGGCATACAGGACTTGCTCTAGCGCGTCTGCAGAGTAGCGTCGTTAATATCCACTTTTGACGCGGTTCTTAGCGTCGAATCTGCGGTGGTCGGACGTACACGCTGCAGTACTCAGCACCGCCACTAGATGGAAACAGATTCTCCCCCCTCATCTGAGCCACGGTTGCCCCGTATAACTGCGTTTTTGTGTTGCAGTTGCGCGATTGTTTTCTTCTGCCTTTATTTTCTATCAAGAGACTTTGTTGGGCGATGGCCAAAGAAGTGAATATTTTGAAGCTGTTGGACGATAAACTTCCTCCTGTCGCCTAATGGCATGGATACGATTACATGCGGATTTATTGGTTCTGTGGGAAAGTCCTCGGGGATGTCAAAGTATTTTTCTTCAGTTTGTTCCAGTTTGATGAATCTGCTGTTGTCGGAACATATCCAGGCGGTCTCACAAGTGTCAGACCCACACGTATAGGTTAGGTAACTTAATCTCTTTGTTCTCTTCTGCATTATAAAAACCACAACGGGCCTTCGGAGGAAAAGACACCTGGAATGGCAGAGCAGGTGTGAGCAGCCCTGTATCTGCAAAACCCGAATCGGGAGGATTATCCATGGCGAAATTACACATATCTGAAGGAAGGGCAAAAAGTGAAAACCGTAAATTCTGCTGCCTACTTCTACTTGAAACTCAATAAAACAATGTTGCAATTGCATTCTCTGGTGTAAATAGAATACTTTGGCACGATAGACATATTTTACGCAAAGGCAGATCCCTGACCAGGATAAAGAACATGCAGACCTTCCAGATGTAAAAACGAGTTTGGCGTGATTTGACTACTGATTATTAATATTTATAATTGGTATTTGACCCAGTCATGACCCCTCGGTATATTACAACACTAAAACAGCTGCATTTCGGCAATTTTACACGTTTTGCGTTATACAGGCTTTTTTTTTTTTTACAACGGTAGGGCGAAGTTTAATTAAGAGACTGTATCTATTGTCTCTGATTATAACCTGTTGATAGAAGAACTTTCGCTAACGTTATTTAAACTTTTGTAACTTATTGCTGCCACCTTGGCCAGGACTCCCTGGAAGAAGAGATAATGTATCTCAATGGGACATTCCTGGTAAAATAAAGGATAAATAAATAAATAAAAATTAAAGGTCTCAAATTTGGCAGATAAGGTTCTAACTGTAACGTTAATGGAACGGTATTTTCACATTTTACATTTTAACAAAGGTTCTGTCAATATTAGTACGATAACCTTATTTTCTGAGCATCCTTTGAACATAGTTAATGTTGAAATAAAGATTTATAATAAAACTTAACTTATGAAAGTCCAACACGTGTATACTCAAATGCACCGTCCAGCCATAAGCCCATTACCTTACAGGTTTGCAGTGTTACTCACTGCCCTTAGTTGTAGGCTAGTGTTTGTCGTAGCGGGATAAAGTTCTGGAAACATCAGGAAAACTGGACACTTTGAACGTTTACATACCTTAATTGTAACATTCGACAAACGTTCCTAGAGTGAAACATCATTAGCTGGGATAAATGTTATTAATTTTTATTGAAAATACTTAAACATTTGCCTAGTTATTTCCCAAGCCATGTATTCAGGACTCATCATAGGATTTAATGGAATGCATCTAAAACACTAAACCTTTAAATACGTTCATCCACTAACTGCATTTACAGTTTTAAAACGTCACTGCAGCACGAGGACAGTGGGCTGGCTGCAAACGCACCAATTAAACAAAATGCGGAGGAGCGTGTGACTGAAGGCGCCCCGGGCGGGTGTGTGCGGGCTGGTTTAAAAACGCCTATTTTGGTCAGTCCAGGCGGAGCGACCCACCGCGCCGAGAGCCTCCGCCGAGCGGGGAGTCACAAGCTCAGTGTTCGCGGCGATGGCCACGGATGGGCCGGTCAGCGCTGCTTAACGCGTCCAATATAGTGAACTGCTGCAATCCAAACACGTGTTGACTCCGATTAGGCTTATATTTGAACTTTTAGGTGAACTTTTAGGACGAGACCTCGAGTATGAAATGAGCATAAGGACGAGCTTATTGGAGCGCTGCTCTCCAGGCACCGGCTGCCTCGTCCAGGATTCACGCACTAAGAGTGAGTCTCTCTTTCACTTCGGAGCTCTGCAGTAAAACACATAGGCTACGTCCCGTCGCAACTCTACAACCCTCGACCTTTTTTTTCCGTAGGAGTTGTAAGTATTTGTTGTTGGTTTTTAAGGAATTCATTCGGTATTTCTACTGTTATTTTTTTACAGAAGGAAAATACGCCGGAGTAACACGAATGTTCTAACTTGTCTCCTGCGGAAGGACCGCGCAGAGCAAAATCGCTTTGAAATAACGGTGTATTTTTTGCGTTGATTTAACTTTTTGCTCTGTATGGAATACCCTAATTCAACCTCCCGTTTTGTACATTTTCATTAACAACATTGACCATGGGAGATTTTTATTTGAAGATGGTGCTTTTACTTTGGTGTCAGCTTGTGGTGGCAGACTCCAGCCTGGAGATGGTGTATGACATAGAGCTTGGCAGGCAGGCAAAATGTGAGCCCATTGTCATTCCCATGTGTAAGGGCATTGGGTACAACATGACTAGGATGCCCAATTTCATGGGGCATGAGGATCAGATGGAGGCAGGCATCAAGCTCAACGAGTTTGCCCCTCTGGTTGCGTATGGCTGTGACCCGCACCTGGGCTTCTTCCTCTGCTCGCTCTATGCCCCCATGTGCACAGACAAAGTGTCCACCTCCATCCCTGCCTGCCGGCCCATGTGTGAGCAGGCCCGTGAGAAGTGCTCTCCCATCATGGAGAAATTCAGCTTCTCATGGCCCGACTCGCTGAACTGCTCCAGGCTGCCAACCAAGAACGACCCCAACGCCCTGTGCATGGAGGCCCCAGAAAATGGTACAAAGGTTGAGACCAAGAAAGGCGAAGGGATGCTTCCTGTACCCCCCAGGCCCCGACAGCCTGTCACTGGAAAGCTGAACCCCCCTGGCAGCCTGGGGTCCTGCGAGAACCCAGAAAAGTTCCAGTATGTGGAGAAGAGCCGGTCCTGTGCTCCACGCTGCTCCTCTGTGGTGGATGTCTTCTGGTCCAGAGAGGACAAGGATTTTGCATTCATCTGGATGACCGTGTGGTCCACCCTGTGCTTCATCTCCACTGCCTTCACGGTGCTGACTTTCCTCCTGGACCCACCCCGATTCCAGTATCCCGAGAGGCCGATCATCTTCTTGTCCATGTGCTACAATGTCTACTCCGTGGCCTTCATCATCCGATCGGTGTCTGGCGCAGAGAACATCGCCTGCGACCGGGAAAATGGTGAACTGTACATTATTCAGGAAGGGCTGGAGAGCACAGGCTGCACCATCGTCTTTCTCATCCTCTACTACTTTGGCATGGCCAGCTCCATCTGGTGGGTGGTGCTCACGCTGACGTGGTTCCTGGCGGCCAGCAAGAAGTGGGGTCACGAGGCCATCGAAGCTCACAGCAGCTATTACCATATGGCCGCCTGGGGCATACCAGCCATGAAGACCATCATCATCCTCACCATGAGGAAGGTGGCCGGCGACGAGTTGACGGGATTGTGCTACGTCGGCAGCATGGACGTCAATGCCCTCACGGGCTTCGTCCTCATCCCGCTGGTCTGCTATCTCACCGTCGGTACTTCTTTTATCCTGACTGGCTTCGTGGCCCTCTTCCACATCCGGAAGATCATGAAGACGGAGGGGACCAACACCGAGAAGCTGGAGAAGCTCATGGTGAAGATCGGCGTCTACTCCATCCTGTACACCGTGCCGGCCACCTGCGTCATCATCTGCTACTTCTACGAGAGGCTCAACATGGAGCACTGGAAGCTCAGGGGACTTTCCGGCAAGTGTTTCCGTTCCCGAGGTCACAGGAGCGAGGACTGCTCCCTCGGGGCCTCGCTGCCCGCAGTGACGGTGTTCATGCTCAAAATATTCATGTCTCTGGTTGTGGGCATCACCAGCGGGGTGTGGGTTTGGAGCTCCAAGACGCTGCAGGCCTGGCAGAGCCTGTGCAGCAGGAAGACGGAGGCGAGAACTCACCGGAAACCCTGCGGTGGGGTCAGCTGCAGCAGCATGCATTGTCACTACAAAGGACCTGCAGTGCTGCTCCCCGTAAGCAAAGCGGAGCCGTACTCGGACTGCCCTGCACACATGTGATTGGTCAAGGAGCCCCTGGCTGGTGGACTGTGTTTTTCTTCAAGGAGACTTGACTTACCACAGGGCTGGACTAAATCTGACATAGCTGTACATGGAACTGACCGGACTTCCTGCTTTGTTTACTGCTGACGTCAAAATGACTCATTTATTATAACCCAAAATATAAACTATACAATATTTCTCTCAAGTCGAAAGTACAGATATTAGTGGTTTGTGAAAGACACCGTGCTTGTTTGCAGTTGGACACAAGAATTGGATTTTAAAAGAATAAACTTAACATTCTGCCGAAATTGCAGAAAAAGAACACGTATAAATGTTAAAAATTTACATTTAATTTATTCTGTATTTAATTTGTCTGCCATTTGTATGTATTGTGTATATACACTTCTTGTAAAACATTAATTTTGAAACCTACAGTGAAAATAAGTGCCTTAATAAAAATTTAATATTTTTGAAATATTACTGCCCTGTTTGCTGATGAGCAGGTGTGTAAGTCTGTCCGCCTGTCTTTGTCTTATTTGGTTGCAGTGGCCGATGCATGTAAATCGCAGTTGTGAAACTAGGACTCCAGTAAGCAAATAGTGTTTAAATGTGCTGTGAAGTGTATGTGAAACAGCTCTGTCCTGTGCACCAGTTCACACCATCTTTAGGTTTCTCCCGTTCGAATTTCCACCCAAACACTGTGATTGCTTGCAAACAAGTTGTGCTTTATATTATATAAGCGGTTAACAGCGTGTATTGTGTGATGCCTGTCTTGTCCACGATTTGGTGTTTACTTCCGTTTAGTCGAACCATGACAAATTTTTGTGATCTTAAGTTTCGAATCTGTGTGTGTGTCAGGAGACCTCACCGATGGGTAGATTCAATCGCTGATGTGCATCTATCAGGAATGGTGTGTGAGTGTGCCCTGCGATGGGTTGGCGCCCCATCCTGGATTGTTCCCTGCCTTATGCCCATAGCTTTCAGGATAGGCTCCAGACCCACCGCGACCCTGAATGGGATAAACAGTTACAGAAGATGGATGGATGTGCGTCTGTCATTTCTGGTAAGACCAGCTCCTGATAGCCATGTTTCTCCAGTCAGAATTGTTTGCTTTTATGCGGTGATCCATCCATTTTTATTAAATTATCTACACTTTATACCTCAAACATTGAGACGGCACTGATAGGCAATTGTGGAGAGACTGGAGGTAACTGATCCATGGTGCTTTGCTGTTTTGCTGGTCTGGTTTGACCCTTAAACTGGGCTGTTGGTGCTGGATTTGCATTTCTAACATCGCCAGGGCTTTCTAACACGAAACTGTTTAATAAGGGCAGAGTGGCACTCGGGTTTCTTATCTAGGACTGGATATCAAAGAATGTTTGAAAGCATAACAACCAGATTTACAGCCATTTGTATAACCATTTTACAAGCATGGTTAGGTTTCCTGTGTTCTGTGATCTTCCAGACCAGAGCAGCTCACTCTCAGTGGGGTCCCTGGTTTCTCTGCACCAGCCAGCCGTCTGTTAATGTCTGTTAAACAGAACCAAAGAGAGCTTCTCTGCACGGGTGGTGTTGAATTTCTCTCTCTCATAATTAACCTTCCTTTTTTGGTCTCCAGCCGCGCACACCACATCTCCTGCCCGGCAGCTTCTAATGTCCCGGCTCGATACCCCATTAAATCTCTGTTTGTTTTGGAAAGGCCTGCAGTTCCCGGCACACGCTGGCACGCCATCGCTATGAGGCCTGCCATGCGCGTGTGTGTGTGTATGTGCATCACCCCCAGTGTTAACGGCGCTGCCATTCCTGCAGAGCCAGACCCGGCCAGGACCCGACCCAAGGTTGCCAGCTGATTAGATACAGGATGCCCTTACTGCTGGTCTGAGGGTGGGGGTGGCATATTTCTCTAAAACAGTGGTTTTCAACTGGTTTGTCCTTCGGATCCACTTTAGTCCTTGGCCATAAAGTCACAACCAAAAGTCATTAAAAATTATCGGTGGGGGGGTGGGGTGCTGGCCCAGTTGAAAGATGCTGCCCCACACTTTGCTATACATTGCTAACAGTGCTGATATCATACTTGTTACCTCTTCCTTAGACCACCCTCCTCTACTCGTTACCTCTTCCTTAGACCATCCTCCTCCCCCAAACAGTTACTAGTGAATTCAATGCTCTATCCGAAAAAAAACTACATTGCGAGGGAATATTTTTTGTACTTCAGACTCACTGATTTTTAGTCACGTGTGACGGAAATGTCACACTGTAGAGGTCTGAGCGCCGCGCTCATGGAGCCCTGTCATCACTCCAGCTGATTGAGAGATCAGAAGGCCTGGATTATGTAGGTCAGATGTTTGTGAGAGTTCAGCTGCCATTGTGATTTGGTTGCTAGGCAGTCAAGTGTTTTATGTGTCCCCCCCCCCCCCCCCCCCCCCCCCCCCCTCCCCTCCCTGCTTCCCCCACCAAACACAAACAAACACAACACACAACACAACCACATACCCCGACCAGTGCGGCG
>JAOYFF010000038.1:4588146-4606066 GCA_025773925.1 Cryptomyrus ogoouensis | reverse complement strand
ATGTGTCGCTGCCCTGTGTGTGGGGTTGGAGGTAGGACAAACACTGAGAGGTGCGGGTGAGAGGGGGGGTGTGGGGGGTGCGTGGTGGGTTGTGGTTGGTGTTGTGGTTGGTGTGGGGGGGGGGGGGGGGGGCGGGGGGGATTTGGTCCCTAACAATATGGAAATGAAATCTGTACCCTTAAATGATAAAGACCTAATTTTCCTCACAAGTCAGTCCTTTGACCTTTTAAAACTCCCAATAACAAATGTTATATAGAACATTTCAAGACACCCAAAGCACTTTACACAACCAGTGGGGAGCCACTTCAGCCACCACTGGGTAGCCCCCACCCGGATGATGCGGCAGCAGCCATTCTGTGCCAGTATGCTCACCATACAGCAGCTAAGGTGGGTGGCCCTGTGGTGTAGTGGTTCGTACTGTTGCCCCATACTCCTGGGACCAGCGTTCAAACCCCCACTCCACCATGGCTGGCTTGTATGTACAGTGAGTACTAGCCAGGCCCAAACCTGGTGTTCACACATCCTGCAATGGGCAGGTACTCCATCCCATACTGCCCTGCACCTAGGACAGGATCCAGCCTCCACCCCAAACACAGAAAATAGGTGGGCAACCTTAGCCAGGACATCAGGGTACCAGCCCCACACTTTAGAAAAATATCCAGAAGTCTTTTATGGCCTCAGTCAAAATCTCATCTCACTCAAACACTCCCATCCACAAGACCTATAACCTATAGCAACCAATATCTTTCCCAACAACCCAGTTGGTCTCCCATCTAAGCACAAGCCAAGCCCAGACCTGCTTAGCTTCAGATGGATTACCCAACCTAAACTGCAGGAGCTATGCTCATCCACAAAACAGCACAACCCTCAGTGAATTTTCCTTTCATGCTCCCTAGAAAGTTGGATTTGTCAGCGATGACTCCTTACAGCCACATGTAAAACCATTGATTTGGACAGCAGGATGAACCACAGTGCTGTGCAGACGGACGTGGATCCTCGCACACTGAGGCGACACCACGAAGCTCAGTGTGATCTCACCCATTTGTTTTCAAATTGCTGTTACTGCCAAGGTTTAAAGGGGCTAAAGGTTTAAGCTTTTCAGAAATTACACAATTCATGGAGCATGGTTTGTCAAAGGTTTTAAAATTGAGCAGTTGAACAACTGAACAAAAAATGCAGAATCCTGGAGGAGAAGCAAGGTACCAGCAGGAGCATCCTGGAAGGTATCACTGGTGTTTGCTTTCGCTTTCTGTTTGTTACACATAGGCACGCTGTAGCTCTGTCTGCCTGCTGCGGTCAGTGTGAGCCCAGCTCAGCAGTATGCAGACAGCCGTCCTGGCCTCTGCAGAGTACCATACCTGCATAAGGCTCCTGTTCAGCCGTCGTCATTTACAATCCCCATAGAGGAGGATGAGATTGACCAAGTCCAATTCCAGGGAATCCTGACCGCTCCTGTGAGGCATCAGGAGAGGGTGCTTATATTTCGGGGGGGGGGGGGTTGGTGCTTGAGTACCCGTGACCTCAGTCCTACCCTGACACTTGGCTGTGAGGGAGCATTGTTCTTGGTGGAAAATATGTGAAATATCACACTGTAAAATATGCTATGTAAATTATTAAATGTGCACCAGGCTTAATGTGTTTGTTTTATACACTGTTTAAAACAGGCCATCTGTGAGGAAGGAAAAGGAATATTTTTTATGAGCGTTACGTACGATCCGTGTATCAAGAAATAAGCACAAACCTCTTCAACGCAGGTGTGTTCAGATATGAAAGCAGGTGGAAATGAGATGGTAATGTGGCAGCAGGGACACCCAGGAAGTTGAGCTCCGGTGTGGGCTGAGGGTGTGCAGTGTCAGGTTATTCTCACCAGCTGGAAGCTGATGACTGTCACCGTGGTGACATCCCAGCATGCCCTTCTCACCACATGACCCAAAGCTGCCTGACACTGAGTAAGGGGGCAGGGCCCAGCGATAAACAGCCGTGTGTTGGGGGCAGAGATCTTCCGAGACCAACACCAACAGCATGACTGACGTGGAGGTTTTTCTAAAGACACGAGTTCCTCTCAAAGGCGAGTGGGAACCCCACGTGCTGGTCTGGGCTGCTCATCCCCTACTCTCCCTGCTCGGAATAGGCCGAGGGGCCACTCACAGCTGTGCCTGTGGTCTGGGCTCCATCACGCTCAAGGGAGTTTTACTTACACAAAAATGTTCTGAAGGCACAAAGAAAAAATGATTGGTTCACAGAGATAACCAATCAGATTATAGAGGAGGTGGGCCCAAGCAGCGAGAGGCAGCGGGACCAAGCGATCCTCTACATCAGATTGGTTCCGTGGGAGAACCAGTCATATTTCATTCTACTCTCAAAAACATTTTTATGCAAGTAAAAGCCTCCATCACAGCTACCTCCCCTCATGCAGAGCTCTGCAACCTGGCTGGAATCAAGCTATAGTTGGAGGCTGTGCAGGAAACCTCAGTGGACAAGTTCCAAGATAAGTAACAGCACAGTGTGTAGCTCAGTGGGTTAGAAGGCTGCATCTGCAAGGTCACTGGTTCAAAGCCGGTTCCTAGAAGAATTAGTGAGGCCATCTTCTTATCACCCCAAACACTGCCTCGGGGTGCCAGAAACCTAACAATTCGCAATAATACAAGAAAATCAAAATGCCTGCAATTAATAAAAGCAACCTGGCAGCCATCTGGTCCCTCCTTCCAACAGGTGTCACATGACTTTACTTTCAAAACCAGCCAATGCATGGAAATCTTGCCTGTTATATCACAACTGTCAGGACAACAATCGAATGTCTGACAAAAAACATGCTGCCCTAAAGCAGAGATTTACAATTTCAATTTTCTTTATTTGGTTCTTGATACAGGGGACACCCCAGCCTGTTCCATTTAACTTAGATCATATTAAAGAAAAAAAATTAGGGGAGGATTTGAAATCCTCTGTAAAACATACTTTTTATGCATCTCCCTGTGAGCAAACAGGTGCATACAGTACAGAAATCAATATTCATGAAAAACCCTCAGCCTGAAAAGTATAGGGGGGAAGAGGTAAGAGATGGACCACCAAGCCGATTTGTCGTCAAGGCCACAGACCACATTTTAAACTGGAGCTGCGTGTTGGGGTACTGGTGACACGGGCAGATGGGCGTGCTTCTAGGTCCGACCACCTCTAGATACACATCTAGCGGACCTAGAGCACCACCCACTAGCTAGAGACCAAGACTGAAGAAGAGGCACTTTACCTGCATCACAGAACAGCACGAAAACTTGTTTCAGGACAAAAATAAGTCATTTGCAATCAGAGTTAAAAAACTGGCCAGTGAAGAGACGAGCCCAGTGGGACTGGTGCTTGTGTCCAAACAAGAGGACAGGCACAGTCCGGAAGGGTAGGGGGGGGGCGGCATGCCAGCATTTGAGACGGGGGTGGCAGGGGGCACAAAACACGACCGTAGAGTTCACAGCTGCACTCCCCCCAACAGCTGTTAAACCCAACCAGTCCTCCCCCTATGAAATTTCTGCAATTACAAGTCATACAAACCGAGAAAGGCTGGGGCACAAAGGAGGGGGATTGGGGAACAACTAGAATTCCAAAATGTCCTTAAATCTAAATTTTGTCTGGAAAACAACCACTTTACAAATATAAATTGGTTTTCTTCAAAATAGGAACATAAAAATAATAATAAAAAAATACACAATGAAAATGCAGAGTCCTGTAGCTGGTCAGAGGGAAGCTTTAGGACAGCAGGGGCTGCACCACACCGGGTGCTTCAGTGTCCCCCCCCCCACCTCACAGAGATGGTTTCTGCCGTTTGGAATGCCGTAGGCTGGCCCCGCCCCCTTTACCGTCTCCTGCCTCTGCAAAGCACCGGGTATGGTCTTGTCTGCTGTCCCGCGGTGGCCTTCCGCGGCCCCGTTTCCTGTAGACGACGGCCTCCTCCCGATCGCTGTCGCTCTCCACCTCGCGGTAATTCTTCCTTTGGCCCAGGACAGCAGCCCGCCTGCTCTTCCTCAGTCCACCGTCCTCCCCCTCCTCACAGCTGCTCTCCTCTTCCTCTGACCTCAGGCCACGCTGGCCACTCTTACGAAGGTCGTCTCCGTATTCCTGTCTCTTGTTCCCACTGGGCCTTCCCTGTCGGGCGGCGCGCCCGGGCTCCTCCGGTGCCGCCTCGGCCTCCTCCTCGTCGCCACGGTTGCGGCAGGCGCGCTTGTGGCGTCGGAAGTAAGCAAGTCCCGGCAGCAGCTGGGCCAGAAGGTCCATGAACACGCGCTCCGTCTTCAGCAGGCAGGAGAGCACGGGGCTGTCAGGTGGGTTGTACTCCTCGGCATTAGAGAACACCAGCTTCATGTCCTCCAGAAAGTCGCCGCTGTGCCGGTAATGGCCGTCAGAGAACTTGCACAGCATGGTCTGGAAGTTCATGGGCTGGGAGATGACGTCTTGGTAGTCCTCAACCAAATCAGGAGAGACCGGCTTCCTAAGAGGGACAGGCAGGCGGCTGTGTGACACAGGGGACAGACAGTATCCCCAACCCACCCTCCTACAGTGAGGTACAGTCCCAGAGACGATGGCGCGGGCCCACCTGAATGGCCAGGAGTAGCGAAACTTCACCAGCCGCTGAAGGATCTCCTCACAGCGGTCCAGCTCCAGGGCCCGTCGACACCCCCCCCTCACGAAGTTTTGCTGCACCTGCGAGGAGGAAGCAGCAACTCTATTGTGTCTTTGGGATCCCAAAGAGAGGGACTCATATCTACAGGACCCAAAGGGCCACATTGAGACCCCTGCACATATACTGCGGGTGTAAGGTGCAACTGACAGATTAAAGTAAAGGAATCTTATTGGCCAGAACCGTGAATGGAGAGTCAGACCTGAAACACTGAATATTCATGAGCATGAAGCAGGTACACCGAGGAAAGAGCATGATCACAGATTAATACATTCAGCTGCTTTAGCCGAACACAAGTTTGGACACACTGATGTTTAAGCCTCTCACTTTCTACACTCATGGTCAATAAACACGCCACCCTGACAGACACGTGTGTTTGCAGATGTGGTAAGGCTGCCCCCTGGGGGCCAGGTGAGGCCAGTGCATCAGGTGAGCTCACTAATCCACACACCCCTCACCCCACATGCCTGTGTGACAAGGGCGGCTTGAATGAGCTGTGCGAGGTTCCCTAAGCAGCCAGAGAACACAGATGTCAGTACTGTCACGGCGACACTCACCAGCTCGTCTATGTCGACGGCGTTGCTAGGGGATTCCTTCTGCTGGCCGCCACGGGACTTGGCGCCCGCCTTCCTGCTGCAGGACTTCTTGCCCCTGGCCTTCCTTGACCTCACTGTGCAATAGAAGCAAGGAAAGCGTGTAAAAATGTGGAGGCTCGTACTTGCCGAGTGGGCAGGCAGAGATCAGCCCCCTGACCGTACACGGAAACTGGAGATGCACCGCCATGCTCTAATCTGCATTTTACCTCAGGAATCTCTCCACGTAGGGTCCCACAGCGTGATCTTACCCACTGCTGCGAAACGCCGTAAGTGCAATGAACAGAGGCTCTGCGGTACAGCTGTACTTCCATTAAGCCAATGACTCGAGCCTTTGATGAGAGGACTACTCACGCCACAACACATTCCCGTCACTCGACACAACGTGCGGCCAAAGCCGAAGCGTACCACAATCCAGGGCTCTCTAGACAGCACCCATGCTCCAGAAAGTGAGCATTACATCACCACCGCCTGCAAGACCATAGCCCCAGTCACTCATTGGCTGCTGGCTGCATGGGTGGGCGGGACCTGTTGGCTAGTGCCATGCTTTGGCCTCACAGCACCTACACCATACCCACAGCTCCTTGTTTAATACGGTGGTCCCTTACAATAATGCCCAGTGGCTTTATCATCCTCATTCTTGTCATCTTCCTCTTCAGAATTTTCATCTTCCTCATCATCCTCTTCCTCCTCCTCATCATCCTCCTCCTCTTCAGAGTGTTCTTCATAGCTTCTATAACACAAAAGGCGCATATTCAATGGTAACGTACAACAGTGACTGTGTTACATCTTCTGGCCGACAAGTGAAGCAGAACAGACCCCAAGCCCACTTAAGAGGGAGCTGAAGCAGGGCCACCCCTCACTAGCTCTGCCTTTAAAGGAATGAGAGCCCACCTTCCGTGGGAATGGCGGCGAGCCAGGGCAGGCTGACATCCAAGGCAGAGCCAGTCCCTGTCTGGGATGGAGTAGAGTGCCGGACGGAGGCAGAACAGATGGAAGGCCTTTTTACACTTATCACAAAGGATCAGCTTGTCATCTTCCCCTGGGGAGGAGAAAGATCAGCCCAGATTCACATGCCAGTCATCAACACTCAAAACCCAACTGGGGGTCTTCGGGGGGGGGGCAGACTACTTGGCACAGGTCACAGGTTCCATGGCCCCCCCTCCCAACCCGCTCGGTTCCACATAAGATGGAAGGAAGCTGGCCCAGTGGGGGCCGGCAGCTCTGGTGGAAACAGGTGCAGCCGGACCTTGCTTGGGCCTCTCGCTCTCAGGCACCATGCCCCACTTCAGCAGCCTCTCTTAAGGAAGCAGTCTAAGGCGAAGGCACAGCAGACCACGGCCCTGCAGACCACGGCCCTGCAGACCACAACAAGCCCTCTGACACGAAAGACCCTGCGACCAGTTTATGGCACATTTACCAGCATAATCAGCAGGGAAGGGCAAAGATCAGAGGAATACAGTCACTATGGACGCTGGTGCCTCCGAGGCCCAACAGCCAGTGTCACTAGGCAGGCTATGACCTCATTCTGCTTAAACCATATTTCATTTCACAGATCATTTACAATATTCCTTAACACGCACCAACTGACCCTCGCAAAACAATCAAATTTAATTACACTGTTGGTGGTACATTAACTATTGACTTAGTGTTTACAGAATGACCTAAACCTCTCTTCAGAAATAAGTTTATGGCAAATGAAGCCCCCTAGTGGTGAATCAGTAGAAGTTCCATCAAAACCCAGAGTCTCTGAAGCAGTACCAGTGACCCGATAGGTGTAAGGATTACCACCAGTATCCTTACAGGAATAATGAGATGTGACTTTCCATTTAAAAGGAGGTGAGCAATCAGAGCACACTCACCTTTCCTCCGGCACACCTTACAGCGTGCGTTCTCAGCCGACATGTCCCACTTGATGCTGGCATCCAACATACCCAGGAGGACGTGCATCCGCGAGAACGTCTGTGCCTCGTGGATGGCAGCCTTCCACTTCTCCACAGCTGTCGCCACCTGCAGGACACACAGTGTAGAGCGCTTTCAGGATGCAGGGTTCCCCTGCAGGGTTCCCCTGAAATGACCAACTTTATGCCTTTTGCCTTAAATTTTTTTAAGACCCAAAAAGGAAAAATTAAGTGTGGAGGTTTGGAGGGGAGGGAGGACTCTGCCGCCTCCCACAATGAGCTCCGGGCCACGTTACCCTTGCCTCGTCAGCCAGCCTCTTCTCCTCCTCCGCTTCCTCCACTTTGCTCCCTTCTTCTCCATTCTGCTTTTTCTTTCTCTTATTCTGCTTGGGGTCCATGAAGCCCTGCAGGAACTTGGTGAAGACGCTCTCCTGGAGGGTGATGATGCACTGCCCAAAGTCCTTCAGGCCCACCAGCGAGCGAACCTGGGGCGCGGGCCAAGAAAGGCGTAAGCAGAGCGCTGCGTGAAGTCACCGCCCAAGCCCCCCGGCCGTCACTCGCAGGACTCACTAAACACAGGGAGAAACACAGGGAGAGCGCTGACCTTGTCCTCAAACCTGCCAATGTCGTCCAGGTCGCCAAGGCCGCCCTTCTGCAGCCGCGAGGCCACCTCCAGGATGTCGTTCTGTAGGTAATGGAGCAGTTCCAGGGGGCTGTCACAGGCCTTCTGCTGCGAGCCGGCCTTCTGGGCAGCATTGATGGACTGCTGAATATCCTGGTACCTTAGGACCGAACACAGGGCCATCAGTCCCTGCACAGGGCAGCCACACAGAGCCATCACATGTGGCACGAGACGCAAACTTCTCTAAGTAACAAGACCACACTTCTACCTACCAGTAAAGCCAAACATCTTAAATTACATCTCCGACGTTAATCCTTAATCATTAATCTTTACATTGAACTTTAACCCAATGGCAGCCAGGTTTTTACACATTTAGCCACTGGGGGGTACGCCCACCACCCATGGCTCCTCAGTGCTTCACCTGTACTGGAGATGGTTCTTCAGCTCGCTCTCCCGCACACCTTGGGGGTGTAAACTGTCCATCAGCTCTTGCAGCTGGGCTGAGGAGTCACACACGAACCTGCCGGACACACACACACACTCAATGCACCAAGGGCATCAACTTTCACAGGCTGGTTTCAGCCTAGGCCAGCTGTTCAGATATTATATCAGGATGCAAACATACCAAAGATTCTGTCCCCTTTTGGGAACTGTACTTTCAACAGGGGTCTCTGGTGTCCCCTGCTGGCCACCATCTGTACTGCATTCCTCTTTACTTTCTATAGAATGCAAAGAAACCTTTATATAAATATCTCACAGCCAGGTGTGGCAGGGAGTACATCACAATCTCTAGAACGTGCTCACCTGTCACATCAGCTTCGTCGTCCTCCTCTTCCTCCTCCTCCTCCTCCTCCTCTTTAGGGGGTAGAGTAAAGCTGTAGTTTATGCTGTCGTGTACCCAGCCCTTCTCAATGTACAGGCCCGGCACTGCATCAGAGAAAAGCCAGTACCTACAACAGACACACATGCGATCTCACAGACGCTCTGCTCTCCAAGCCAAACCCAGCACCGTCGTTCCCGTCGGCAGTCACCGCCCTCCCCGACCTGCTGTGGTTGCGGTCCGTGCCCAGCGGCATGCGCCTCAAGACCAGCTTGGCCTTGCTGATGCCCTCCTGAAAGGCCCTCTCTGCCGCCGCCTTCCGCTTACGCACCCGCTCCTCCCCCGCCTCCTTCTCCATGCGCTCTGTAAGGGAATGAAGCTCCAGCATGAGTCAGCAAATGCGACCGCAGGTCTACAGAAGCCCAGCCACAAGGGCACCTGTCCTCCAAGCCGCACGAGCCTTCATACCTTTGTTCAGCCGCTCTTGCTCCTCCTTCTCCTTCTTGGCTTGAATGGTCTGTAGCCTCCTGCTCCTCACCACACTCACCATGTCCTCAGGCAGAGGCTCTGGGGCCACCGACTCCCCCCCGCCACTTTCCTTCTTGGCCCCCCCATCTCTCCGCTTGTCCTGCTTGGCCGCCCCTCCGGCGCCACTGCCCTCCACATTGACCCAGTCACCGCCCCCCACCTTAGCCTCCATCTGCTCCTTGCGCCTCTGTTTCTCCGCTCGTACGCGGTCATTGGCCTCCTTCAGCGTGGCCAGGCGCTCCTTCCAGAGCTCGGCCGCGCGCTGCTGCATGGCGTCCACGTGGTCCTCCACCGAGTAGGTCAAAAGGATGCGGTGGCACAGCGCCACCAGCAGGCCGATCTTCTCCTGTGGGTTCAGCTCAAATACTTCTGAGGTCTCCAGCTTCTCCAGCATCTCAGTGCTCAGCGTGTCGTCCAGGGCACCCCACACCCAGTCCTCAGAGCCATGGCCGCTGCCTTCGTCGTGGGCATCGCTGGGACGCAGGCAGAGCCGGACCAGCTCCGAGACAGAATGCATGGTGAGCGGGATCTCCGACAACGGCATGTCCAGCTCGCTGTAGCCCTCAGCCAGTTCGTCCTGTAGCAGCGTCTGCAGGAGGATCACTAACACACGGTTCAAGTACAGGAAGCCGGCTTGTTTGGTGGCCAGAGCCTCCATGAGGGCAGCAGCCGTAATGGGGGACTGGTCCTCAGGCATCAGCAGGCCAGAGTAGCAGTTGAGAAAGTCCGTCACCATGGCAATGTCCCCAAAGAGCACGTTGGGCAGCCCATCAGGCATGTCCGCCAGCTTGAAGTTAGGGATGTTCTTTCCCACCAGCTCCTGGTCCTCATAGCGGCGCTGCTGCTCCCTCCGGACCAGCATCTCCTTCTCCCGGCGCTCCTTGGCTCGTTCACGCAGCTTCTCCTTGATCTCCTCCCGCTTCTTGCGCATGGCGTCCTGCTTCTCCTCCTCCGTCATGGCTGCCCAGCGCCTTTTGTACTCCAGGAGCTCCCAGCGTTTCTGAACCATATCCCGCAATTCCTCGGGCAGCCTGGTCCGGTCCTCAGGTGTCAGCACCTTGGCCACCTTGGATACGAGGCAGGACAGGGCGTTCCTCTTCTCCTCCTTGTCTTTGTTCTCCCGGTAATAGCGGAGCAGGTGGAGGGCCATTGGCGGCAGGGGTTTGCCCGGTTTGGGAGTTCCGGGTCCTCTGTTCTTCAACTTCTTGGGGGTTGCAGAAGAACCGGTCTTGGTCACCTCCAGCAAAGTCAACTGCTTCATCTTGGGCTTGCTCTCGCTCTTCCTGGAGGTCTTCTGGCCACCAGCTGCCTTGGCCACACTCTTCCCGTGTCTCTTTGCTTGTGACACATGAACTCCACTATCCCCTCCGCTGGTGCTCCTCTTCTTAGGAGACCCGCCATTCTTCACTTTCAAGGGAGAGCCATTCTCCTTCTTCTTCGGGGGCGACAAACAGCATTTAGTTATATGTTGGAGAAGCAGCCCTCTGCATTGCTCACATCTATTACTACAGCCTGCACTATGACCTGACAACCTAGCAGATGGAGTAGAGTTCAAAGCCTGACCTGCACATGCCCCCATGTCGTCGGTCCGAGGGGCAGTGTCTGAGGCGTCGTCTTCTGCAGCTTCTTCCTCGCCCCCTTCTCAGCTGCGTCCTCCCCGTCGGTTGTCTTTGTCTTCTTCTCTGGCTTCCCCTCTGGCAAACTCAAACTCTTACGCTTACCGGACGGGATGTTGGCCATGTACTGTAAGTTTTAAACGCAAAACTGTCACGAGGGTCGGCTGTGTGTAGCCGAAGGACGAACAGGCGTCCGCATTAACGCTGACGGGGTTATGAAGCCACGTGCCGAAGTACCTTGTATGGATCCAGCAGAAAGTCACTGAACTTGCTAGGCAGGCTGTACTTCTTCACCAGTTCATCCTCCACCACCCAGGGGGCGCTCTCTCCCGTACCCATGCGCAGAGCGTTGTGTCTGATAAAGTAGCGCACAATCTCTTTGTTGGGGGGTCTCTCTGTGCGAAAGAGGCTGTCAGCGGGAACGTTGCTGATGAGCTGAAAAAGAACGCATATAAAAACCTGGTTACGTGCACTATAAACTCAGTGGATGCATAAGGTTGTACAGGCCCCTGGCCTGATCCCACCCGACACGGTTCCTGCCCCCCCACCTGGTCCTCGTCCATCAGCTTGACGTTATACTTGTGCGGCAGGAACTTGGGCATGACCCACTTCTTCCTGTGCTCCTTGAGGCTGGTAGGAAGCTTTCTGGGGGAGCGCCGGGCACGGTCACCTGGCAGAAAACGGACACTCCACGTAAAATACCCGCCACGCGCTCAGAGCACGCCACCATGCCCAGTTAAGTATCTCACTTTATGAATGTGTTATAGTTAAATATTCACATGAAAAATGTACCTGGGACACAGTAAATATCCACGGGTGAGCCTGTATGTGAAACATGACCCTTCTAACTCGGTGACTAATGCATTCACGGAGGACGACAATGTTTACCTGGCACTCGGCACTTGATAAACTCACTCAGTGTGCCAGTGCTTTACAGGCCTTTGAAACTAAACCCACCAAAATAATAATTTTGCTTAAAACCAACAAACACAAAGGCTGCCCAGAAAAGTGGTGGTACTAAATCAGGAATCGGCGCCTCATCTTTCCACCTGAGGGACTTCAGATATCTTGGTATCGGGCACTATTTAATGACTGTACCAGTGGGTTAGTCATCATGAATAAATCATGAACTGTCCAATCCCAGCGTTGCATGTGGTCTGAGCCCAGCACTCACAGGAGTGACTCCTCCTGCTCTCCTCCTCAGGCTGCAGCTCCACCTTCAGCTGTTCCCTGCTGGTATTCTCCTTATCACTGGATGGGGAGTCACAGGCCCCCTCCACCTTCTTCTCCCCCAGTTCATCCAGCACTCCCTCCAGGGGCAGCACCTCCACCACCTTCACCCTGAGGCTCCTGTCCTTCCCCACCTGCAGGCACACACAGACCAGCCAGTGCTACTCCTGGAAGCTGAGCTCACATGAAACAGCAGGCATCTCAAGAAAGAAAATCTACACTTACCAGGAAGTCACATTCCTCACCAACAGCATACTTGGTGAAGATCTCCAGCCATGCCTGGTCCACCAGCTTGTCCAGGGAAAGAGTGTTATGGTGAACCATCTCCAGGACTGGTTTCTCAAACCACAGAGGGTATTCCTCCTTGAGGCTGTCAGAACACAGCGAGAGACCGGTGTCACTTCCCATCTGCTTTCAGCAATAGGAAACACTGAGAAACACTCAGAGCTTCAGAAGATGACCTTGTGAGCTACATGCAGAGATCACTCAAAAACAGGTAAACAGGAGAGCCAGATTCAGCGTCAGCGAAATGAGCATGAACATCTGATCACATCAGTGCAGCCACTTGACTTAGATTTCATATTACAGCCCATCGAGAGAACACAGCACTGCGTCAAGAGGAATGCAACCAGCAAAGTTTAAAAGGGCATCTTGTAAGCCACCAATCCATTTATTCATTTTCTCTGACGGCTTTGCCTATTCAGGGTCGTGGAGGATCCAGGGGGGCTAAGGGCACAAGGCAGGGAACAACCCAGGACAGGGCGCCAACCCATCACAGGGCACACTCACCATTCACTCATACCAGCACACCTACAGGCAAATAAGGTAACTCCAATTAACCTCAGCTTGCTTTTGGACCATGGGGGGAAACCAGAGAACATCACCCACAATGACATGGGGAGAACACACTTGGAGCCATGGCGGGGACTTGAACCCTGGTCCCAGAGGTGTGAGGCAACAGTGCCAACCTTCCTAACCACTGCACCACCATACTGCCCAGCTTGTAAGCATTCTTCAAAAACCAAATGTTAAATGGGAACCACATGGGCAATCTTGGGAAGAAGATCTAACAAACTATCGAAAAAAAAAATAGCTAACATCAGGTGACATTCTCCCCCCTTTGTACTCTCACAATCATCAGATGGTTTGTTTTTATTTTTTTGTTTAAACAAAGCTGCTCAACCAATTAAGCAATATGCTGCAATTTCACACACCACAGCTCAGCACCAGTACACAACATGACACACAAAGGCTCGGCCCCATGAGGGGGCCCGGGGAGACTCTACTCACAGTTCGGCCACCTCCTGCTCCTCCTCCCAGGCCTCCTTATGCGTCAGCTGGCCACTGCCTGTGCTCTTGCAGGTCCAGATGTGCTCGCTGTACCTCTGCAGACGAGCCTCATACTCTCTGATCACATTTGCTCAGGAAAAACACGAGCCCCCCCCCACAGACACCGAGTTAAACAAATGTCACCAGACAGAAGGCGCCCCGCTGAGGCCTGTCAGCACACTGCATCCATTTTAAAATGAGCTCCGGTTGCAAAGCGACATCCATGTTGATGTTCTTGTGTTTGTCCCCAGTCATCCTATACAATAAATAAAGCATTTATTGTGTGTATGTGTGTGGGGGGGCGGCCCAATCAAACTACTGCAGGACTCAATAGCAATAGCCTGTCTCTGTCCCCTCCTGCAAAGGGACCCTGACAGCCAGTATTTACACGTGTTTGTTTACATCAGATACAGCTGGTCCTGGTTATAACAGCAGCTGGGTTCTTGTCTTTTTCGTTAATAATGCACAAGTCAGCAATAACAGTATCGAGTGTCCTTCTGCATTATATACGGCTGCCAGACTCAAGTGACTCTCCCACAACCCCATCTCTAAGCCTGCCTACAGTGCCTGGACGAACACAGTCCAAGGGCCTTCGGAGAACGGCATCTGCCTGACAAACAGCGAGCAGGTCCTGGTACGGCTCTCCGTAAACATTACAGGGACCACGAGCGAAGGTTGACAGGTGACAGGGAACGCCACCTTCGGCAAGGTGGAGGGCGACAGCATGGAGCCGGGTATTCGCACTAAGTGCTTCCATTCTGAGCTACACACAGCATGCTAAACCCGGTCTGTCTGTGCCCACACTTAATAATTAAAAGAGTGACAGGCGATCGGGCGGTGTTATAAAAAAAAAAAAAAAACACTCCCCCATGCATGTACAAAGCGAGACTGGGAGCTGCGGGAGCACGGGATTAAATACTAGGCTGAAAGCAGGCCTGTGGTGTGCGAAGCCAGCGTCTAAATTAACACCGGGGCGACTCAGTGCAAGGCAGCGGGCAATCAGCAGCCGAGCACCGTCCATACAACCAGCAGATGGGACCGCAAGCCGGACCACACACCTCCAGTGCTCCCGCTCCCAGTCACAGATGTTGCCGAATGCCCAGGCGAATCGGCGGCGTGGATGGACGCTGGCGGCCCCCACCAGAGCCAAAGGATACTCTTTGTCCCTGAAGGCCTCCTGGGTGTGCGGGATTATGTAGATCTCTTCTCCAGATCCAGGCGGCTCGGCCAGCGACTTGACCAGAGGGTAGGGCTTCCGCCCCAGGAGCGGTGCCATGATGCGTCGTCAGCGCGTTGAATCCTCCTACCCGGCACCGCTGACAGGAGGGCACGGCGCGGTGGCGTAACTCCGGTACCCCGAAATCAAACGCCGATCGCCGGGGCCGCGCTCTAAAGCATCCAAAGAGCGGCAGTCACTCCGGCTCGACTCAGCCGGCAAGACAACAACAATAACGGCACTAACAGCGAGAGCACGCCAGTTTCAGTCACACCGACGCCGCGCTGCGACCGCCGGGCGTGCCGCCGCCCGGGCCATGGCGCTCCGGTCTAAGAAAGGCGGCGGGGTATCTGACGCGGGCGGTCCGGCTGAACCTCTCCAGGGGCTGCCCCAATCAGCCGGCTGCGCTTCCTCCTGCGAAACGGAGACGCTTCACTGCGCTGCTTACGCGGGAAATAGAGGCCCTTCCTGACACCTAGAGAAACCCGAGGGAATCGGGTCTTTAATTTCTCTTTATTTCGACGGATACGGGAAAAAAAACAAACAAACGAGAAGCTGAGGGCTCGGTTGAAAAATGGCGGGAGTTCCTACTCCACCGGCACCGTTCGGCTCAGCCCTAAAGCTCCGTTACCCCGGCAGCCAAACAGCGTCGCCCCGTATGCCCCGCCCCCGCCGGATGCTTATTGGCCGCCGAGCTTCTGCGCAGCAGCGGCAGTCGTTCAGAGGTCCGTATAACTGTCCGTCATTGACGTGACTTCATCGTGCCTCCCCCTCCCAACTTCCCCGCGCGACCGTCGATTTGTAACTCCGCCCAGTAAGGGCGATGTAGTGACGTCAACTTAAAAGAAAGGGTTAAAGGTTATCTGGGGTAAGTCAAAAGCCTGCCTTATAGGCTGAAACGTCAGAGTAGTTAAGAAGGTGGTCAATGTTTTAGAATTAAGACTATTTGTCGTCAGTACTGTTATGGAATTCTTCCTTGAGAATGACTTTTTAATAGTACTCCATTATAAATTATAAAGTATTAATCACAATTTCAATGTAGAATAGGACTAAAGATTTATCGTAACAACATACATATAACTGCATTACTGAAATTTTGGGTGATAGTCCTGAAGTGTCTGTCCTCAATTCAGAATCACACACTTATTCACATACATCATCTTCTCCTATGTTATATCATGGTCATACAAATTAGACCCACATAGAAAATAATTAACCAAAAATCTGTCTGTAATAACACTCCTAACGATCCACCTGTTACTGTCTCTGACCTGGGAGACACAAGCAGAGGTGAATACAGATAAATTCCAACCTCATGTATCAGAGACCTTGTTCTTTCTTTGTCAGTTTTCTTTAAATCACTAACTATCTTAGCACAGTGAATTAAGCCCTCTCAGCAGCAAGCTAGCGAATATATTACGTAAGGCTGTGTGTGCAAAAATACTTTGAAATCAGTTTCTATTTCTAGAAAGTACACAGGAGCCTGGAAGTGATATGTAGGCTGTATCTTTGTTGTCAGTAAATAAATGCAGGCAGACAGTGATACTTTATGTTGCCATTTTTTTATTCAACACAACACAAGGAAAGGTTGATTACATACCTAACGGGGTCCGATCTCCTTTCTGACCTCCTGCTACACTTTTCCTCCGGCCAATGAACAATCAAGGTATGTTCGCATCACAGAACAGACCGCCCATGTAGTTTTGATGTTCAAGTGGTATGCACGCCCGTGTGTGGCCCTCAAGTGTGGTCTTTGCGCTTGAACACTGTGGCGTCAATTATTTCACAATAGTGCATCCGTATCTGCAGCAAGTATGAACCAGGCTTAAATGGTACTGGGCTGTCAATCGGCACTTGCTGTTTGGTTATTTTACTAGTCTCAAATGGATCAAATCAGCGCTTGATTGACAGGCCATGGTAATACCACCCATTGTGGGTTTCAAATCCCCTTCAAACACCAAAACATGTGCAACTGAGCTACAATAGAAAGTGTATTGACCGTCTCTGATCATGCAAAAACTAGAGATATTCTACCATGGCCCAGGGCTGTGATGTGTGTTAAGAGGCAAAGCCATCCAGTTTGCTAGAGCTAGAGCAGGAGAGGGTACAACGGCTGGGTCACCTTGGACAGGATGCCAGTCCACTGGGCGACATATAGACACCAATGAGCCTAACTGCACGTAACTGGGCTACAGAAAAAAAACACACTCAGGACACAGGGAGACCACGCAGCCCCACACTGAACGGGGGTGAGATTCACATCCCCAGCCATGAAGGTGTGATAGCAGTACACCAAGCCCCCCTTTGAACACAGGCTTCTCGTAATTCCTAAAATGAAATAAATAGGCAAGCGTTCTTGTCTTCAACACAGATATTTTCAATATCTAAATTTAACATTCAAGAAAGAAAAAATAAATACATTTGGTTTTACTGGGCGCTTAAAAGCCTGAACATTTAAGACAAGGCAGTTTTAAAACACACCATGATTTTTAAGGAAAATCTACATGCAAATTGTACATATCCAAGCAAACCGTGGAGCAGTCAGGCAGGCAGTTCTTGATTCTCATTCTGATTCGTTTGATTTGTTCACACGCTCAGCTCTTGGCTTCTGCAAACAGGTTGTCCAGTGCATCCTGAGCATCTTGGATCTGCTGCTGCAGTCTCTGCTGCATGTCCTCATTGGAGGTCTTTTGCAGCATTGCCTCCATGTCCTGGATGGCCGCCCGGTAGCCTGGAGCGTTGTGGAAAATGCGGATGGCGCGGCCTCCGCTGCACGCCAGGAAGCGGCTGTTGATGTCGAACGCCAGGTCCACAATGTCCTCACTTTGAACGTCGTGAAACTCCTCCTCTAGCTCCCCGCTGGCCGTGTTGTACAAGGTCATGCCGCAGCCATTGGACACTGCAACTACCCGTGCATCAGGGGACAGGGCAATACGACTGTTCTCGGACACCTTGCAGGACACCGTCCTCAGCAGGTACGGGTCCTGCTGCTCCTCGTAATCCACATCAGTGTCCCACAACTTCCATGTCCCATCTCTGGACAATGTCACCATCCTGTTTGACATGGCATACAGCAAGTAAATATCATCTGAACTGAATTGCTCATAAATGTTACTCAAAGACTGACTGGCATTTGTACCTACATGACCAGTCAAAAGTTTGGATACACCTAACCATAGTAATATTCTGTACATTTTACAATAAGGACATCAACACTATAAAATGACATACAGTGGTACCTCAGAACTCGAATTTAATCCGTTCAGAACTCCGGATCGAATCCTAAAAATTTCGAGTTCTGTTCAAATTTTCCCCATAATAAATAATGGAAAACCAATTAATTGGTTCCCGGCCCCAAAAAAATTACACCTAAATATGTTTTTTTTTTTTAGCATTTAAACA
>JAOYFF010000038.1:4560060-4572838 GCA_025773925.1 Cryptomyrus ogoouensis | reverse complement strand
CTCCCGGGGGGGGGGGGGGACCCCTTCCCGGGGGGGAAAGACACCACAGGGGGGGGGGGGGGGGCCCAGGGGGGGGGGGGGGCCTTTGAAGGAGGGGGGGGTGGGCCGGAAAGCCCCCCCCCCCCCCCCCCCCAGTATTCAGCTCCCTGGACATGTCCCGCTCCGTGTCGGAGACGGCGGCTGGCCAATGCCGCTTGGCTCCACTCATCCAGGTCATCCTGGACTCCAGCTACTTGTACGACTACATTGTCAAGCTGCTCTTCAAGCTGCACTGCTGTAGGTCCCGCCTCCACTTGGCGCCCTGGCCACTCCCTGCACTCACCTCCCCTAATTACATATGTCTGTCATTATGCATCTGGGGGTGGGGCTTATCTCTGCTCTGTTTTGAGGTCACTGTAATTGTACCTCCGTAGACCAATATTGGGCACTTGAATGTAAGTATTCCTTTTCCCACGCACCGATTAACCCAGAATTCCAGATGATGTCATATCCTGTTCCACCCACACAGTCCCTCAGCTCATCTCATCATGGTGACCCTCTCTCTCTCTGACCCATCTCTCGCTCGCCCACAGGCTTGCCTGCTGACACCCTCCAGGGTCACAGGGATCGCTTCCAGGAACAGTTCATCAAGTGCGTTCACACGGGATCCTGGGTCGAGGGGGCAGTGCCCTGGGCTGTTGCTTAATCACAGCGAGGCCTTCCTCCAGGCCCCTGATTCTCCTTGCTTTTATGAATCATCAATACTGGTTGGATGTTACAAATTGCATCAAAATCACACCAGAAATTGAACACTTGTCATATACTTTGTATTAATAATGCAGTTTTCTCCACTGATGTCCTTCCAGATAGTGTCCGTCAGCCGTGATGAGCCGATCTTAATTAGTTGTGGTCATGCCCATGTGTTGGTGTCTTCTCCTCTCCGGTCCAGGTTGAAGGGTTTCTTCTATCGCTCAAGCAACCTGCAGTACTTCAAACGGCTGATCCAGATCCCCCAGCTGCCTGAGGTGAGCCTGTCAGGCCCAGAACGGCTGCAGAATGTGGGTCTGTTGTTGCTGTTCTGTTCATTTTTGCTTAGTAGTCTCTTGGTTGCCATAATTACCTGCGATGTTGGGAGAGCTGGAGGGTGGCAAATATTTCATGTTTGTTCCTTGTTCTTCCCTCCTTCCTAGAAACTGCCGAACTTCCTGCGGTCTTCAGCCCTCTCGGACCACATCAGCCCCGTCGTGCTGATTCCCATTGAGCCCCAGTCTCCGGAGAATGAGCACCTGGTGGACACAGAAGGCCCTGTCACGCTGGTACTGCTGCAGTGTGAGGGACCCTGGGGGCTCCATTGTGTCTGAGGGGGCTGTCTTTGCCTTACTGTCCCTCCTTCCTCCTCAGAGCATCGGGGAAAGAAAATATGATGACATCATGGGTGCCTCTGCCACCCTGGAGCCCAAGGGCAGGCAGGATGGAACACAGAAGGATGATAAGTGAGCTCCCAGAACAGGAAACCCTGCGGATTGGATTCTTTTTGTCCAGGAGTCCTGATCTTCTCAGTGGCCAAACCTGGTCGGGTGAGCCCTCTGCTGCTGACATCTTATCTTCTATACTTTCATTTCCTCATAGGGACCTCCAGATCAGGCAGCTCACGAGGGACCTGCAGACTCAAAAGGAGAAGCTGGCGTCCTTCCGGATGGAGGTGAGCATGGTTGTGGAGCACAGACTCCAGACACCCAGTTCTTAATCAAAAAACGAGATCAAACATAAATGCATCCAAGCTTGTTTCTCTTAACTGCTGCCTTTTCTCTCGTCTGTGCTGTTTGGGGTCGTACTTGGTCCAGATCCTCTGTATATTTATTGCCTGCCTGCTGATTTCCTGCCGAGTCTCCTAGCTGGTTACATGGCCTTGGCCCTCTGCAGAAGGGCCCTTAAGGTCCTTTTGTGCTTCTGCTAACCATGTGTGTGGACTGCCTTCCCCTCACAGAGCTCCTGCCTATGTCAGGACCTGCAAGGCCGCGTCAGGGAGTTGGAGGTGGCGCTGGAGGAGCAGCGATATCTGAGGCAGCAGGCACTGGGAGAGGAGGAGTTTCTGAGGGTCCAGCTGGAGGACCTGCGGCGACTGCGGAATGTCACACAAAAGGAGCAGCGGAGCCTCACTGAGATCGAGAGTGAGCCTTAGGGTCCTCCTTTGGTTGGGATCAGGGAAGAGGGTGGTGTTTAGCCATCAGTCACAGCGTAAACAAGCATTTTTCTCCTAGGTCCCTCCAAACCCTCTTTTCTCATTCTCTGAGTCTTTTCTCTCCTGCTTTGCTGACTCCTTCTTAAAGCTGACAGCCCAATCGATTGTTCACATCATGCTTCATGCTGTGTGACACCTCATAATGGTTTGTGATGTGTAAATGTATCTGGAGTGCCCTTGGAAACCTCCCCCAAGGTACCGATGCACATCTGCTGTGCATCTGTCGCAGGAAAGGCGCAGGTCAATGAGCAGCGCTACAGCAAGCTGAAGGAGAAGTACTCTGAATTGGTGCAGAGCCATGCAGACCTGCTGAGGAAGGTAAGCAGGGGCCAACCCCAGCGATGTGCTAGATGGACATGTAGACCCATTGGCTCAAATATGCCCTGCTGAAAAAAAGCAACTAAAAAGCAGCTAATGCTGGTAGCTTGCTTTAGCTGGTCTAAGATGGTCTAAGATGGTCCAGGATGGTCTGAGACGGTCTAGGATGGTCTGAGACGGTCTAGGATGGTCTAAGACGGTCTAAGATGGTCTTTTCCGAGCTCTTGATGCTCTTTGATGGTTTAGCTGGGTGGATCACCACTTGGTTATGCTGGATTGACCAGCCTATCAAGCTGGTCATGCTAGTATGGCCAACTAAATCATCAAACCGTCATGCAAAAACGTACCTTAAGCTGATCAACTATCATAAACTGGTCAAACAGCTTAACGAGCTTAAGGTAATCAAGGTGGTTTTTGCAGTACGGGGGTCTCCTTCCTCTGACCCTGCAATGCTTTGGTTCCTTACTCACTGTATCACCACCTATTGGGCATGAGGGGTAGTTGGTTGAAACAAAATCTTGGTCTGGAGTTGTACTTTCTGGACCAGATCCTTCCACCTCTGGCATGAGGGAGAGATGGAATTTGACTGTTTCTTTTTCCCAGCATGCTGAGGTGACTCAGCAGGTGACCCTGGCAGAGGCAGCCAGGGATGAGGTAGAGCTGCTTCGGGGGGGGATGCAGGACAAGGCCAGGGCATCTTACGGGGATGCTGTGCAGTGGGTGAGATGCTATGCCCTCCCTCTGCATCACCGTACCCTCTACATATAAACTTTGATCTCTTCTGTTGATATGCTTTGATCTCATGACTCTCTGCGGTGCATTTGAGTTCATGGCTAAAGAAGCCTCCCTTGTATTGGTGTATTGGTGTGTGTCTCCCTGCATCTTGGTACTCTGCATGTCTCCCTTATTCTCTTCATGTGCCGGTGTGTGTCTGTCCTGTTCTTCTCCCTCGCTGCTGTCTGTCCTCCATGCTTGATGTCTTCTTGGTTTCTCTGCAGGGGGAGCAGCAGGCCCTGCACAGACAGTTACTGGCTGTGAAGAAGGATATGGACTCGTTGAAGGAGAGCATGGCCTCCTCAGAGCAGGTAGACATGCCGCCTGGGCCGCAGTCCTCGTTCTGCTCAATAATAATCCTCCAAGGATGCCTTGTGAGACCCCCAGCCAATCCAATGACAGCTTACAGTTGTTCTCAGAATCCTTGATGTGTGTAGTAGACGGGTGTTCATTTATCACAACAGCAGATTCAGGTCACAAAAAGTGAGTATAGATGCTAGGAAGTGCTGGAGGGAAAGTGAGGATTCATCGAAGCCATGAATGATGATGATGAAGAAGAAGATGATTATCATGATGATGGCAATTACGATGATGATGGTGGTGATTAAGATGATGATATGATGAAGATAATGCCGATGAAGATGGTAATGATGAAGATGATGGTGATGAAGGTGATAAAGATAATAATGTCATGCTGGTGATGGAGATGATGATGTTGATGAATATGATGAGGATGATGATGATGATGGTGGTGATGAAGATGATGTGATGAAGATAATGCCAATGAGGATGATGGTGGTGGTGATGATGATGAAGATGGTGATGATGTAATGAAGATGATGGCGATGAAGATGAAGGTGACGAAGAAGATCAGATGAAAGATAATGAGGATGATGATAATAATGGTGATGAAAATGATTATGATGATGATGAAGATGATGGGTATTATTTAGTTTAATTGACCCCCATTTCTCTTTTTCCCCATACCGCCTCTCATTGTGCTGGGTGGGTTTCTCTGTCCCCCAGCCAAATTATGCCCTAAGTTCTAACCTCAGTGCCCTGGAGGCAGAGAGGGCAGAGCTGGCTCAGGTGATCAGCTGCAGGGAGCAAGAGGTGGTCAGGCTGAAGCTAGAGCTAGAGCAGGCTCAGAGTAGACTGGCTGGAGAGACTAAGGCTGGGAAAGTGACTGCTGAGAGCCTGCAGAACCAGCTTAACCAGAAGGTAGGCAGCCAGAGGCTTCCAAAACCATGTGTGTGTGGTCATCCTTTTCCTCATTCCGTCAGAACACTGCAATACATGTTAGCTGTAATACAAGAAATGGACACTGGATTCGAGGAGAAAATGACTTAATACTAGTGAAATGATCTGCCCATGCAGTAAGTTATTTTTACTTCACAAGGATTCTTAAAATACGTTGGCTCAAGTCCATAAAAAAGCAGGCTCTGAGAAGCATTTAAAGGTTTGAATTAAGTACAAAAATGCTCCTTTTAAGATCAAATGACTTGACACAGCACAGTAAAAAATCAAAGCAAAGCAAAGACCTCCATCCATCCATGGCACACTCACACAACTACAGACAACTTGGAACCTCCAGTTAGCCTCAGTATGCTTCTGGACTGTTGGGGGGAAACACCTGGAAAGTACCCAGAGGAAACCCCATGACGACACGGGGAGAACATGCAAACTCCACACACATGGAACCGTGACACAGACTTGGTGACGCCGGCTGGTTCCATAGGTGAGGGGTGACAATGCCGCCCCACTGAACCATCCTGCTCTCCCAAAACAAAAGCAATTTTAACTTTACAACACTTGAAAAAGAATAGGACAAGGAATTACAAAATAAATCCATAATTTAAGTCGCTATCACTTAAAACTAGTGTGGCTTGATTATACTGTTACTCGAAACAAGCTGGCTTAAAGCCATATTTAATTTAAAGGTAGTTCTTAATCTCAGAAGAAACAATTTAAAACATAACAATGACTGCAATTGAATTTTTCCAACATCTACTTACAACTGAGAGTAGTCAGCAGTGTACTCTTATACACCCAATGGCATTTTACAACATATACTTTATATACAAAATAAGGGGAGAGTGCAAGAGAGTGAAAAAGAAAATGATATTGTGAGAGAGCCGTCTAGCGACAGAATGAGGGAGAAATTCAGCTAGAGACAGAAAGAGAGAAGAAGACAAGAATGGCTGTTCATTTTCTTGCAGGTGAAGCATGTTTCCCCATTTTTTATTGAATAAAAAATACTTTCTTAAAATATGTTTTGTGTCACTCTTAAATCAAGCATCTTCAGCTTGGCACTGAAACTTGGAACAAGTTTTCAAGGGAAAAAGAATGATATCATTTTTCAATTTGTCTAATGTAGCTTGTTTTACCAGTAAATTAGTCAATGCTAAGATTTTCTGACTAATACAAGTCTATACAAGACAGATTTATGATCAATTTAAGAATACACCACAAATCCAAAGACAGAAACTAGTGAATAATTTTTAAAAACAAGATAATGTTGTATTTCCAGGTTTAAGATTTTAAATCTTGGCGAGTACAGATGGATTTGCAGTGAACCGTGACTGTCCCTGTCAATCTAGGAGAGCAGGGGACAAGCTCTAGAGAGTCAGCTAGCAGCTGCCCGCAAAGCAGCCCTGCAGGGGGTGCTGGGTGAGGCCCAAAGAATCATCCAGGACTCCCTGGTCCAGCTGGAGAGCCCAGCACACCACAGCTGCACCTGCTTCTCAGGTTTGTTCCCGTTCCCGGGTTCCCTCTCCTTCTGGCTGGGTTCTGCTAATCTCCCATATTCTCATCTGTCCCACCAAGGGACTGTATCACTGGGCAGTGCTGCCCTAGCCCAGTACCAGGAACTTCTGTCTGTGTGTGTCGGTGTCTTTTAGCTCTGATGCTCTTCTCCTTGCAGACCACCTCTTGTCCAGGTGTCAGGCAGCTCTCGACTGTTTGGACAAGTTGCAGATCAATAAGGATCACTACACAGACCAGGCAGGTATGTCAGTGTCTAGGGGACCTCCACTGAAGTCCTGGTCCCATGTGTACTGATGGGGCTTTGACTGTGGTATCTTCTCATGTAGATGTTCGGCAAATGGTGCAATCCGTAGTCCAGCTGGGTCACCTGGTTGGAGACATGATTGTGCAGGCTGGTGCCCCTGTGGACCAGGGCAGCTGTGAGTAATACTGTCATCTCCTGCAGGAAATACTCAGCGTGAGATTTGTGTGTGTGCATGTCGGCCCCAGCCAGCTGGTGCCAGTGCTGCCCCTGTGTGTTTTCCCAGCACTGTCTCAGGCTGTGAAGATATTTGGCTCCCAGGTTCTGATAGTGTTAAAGCAGCTCCAGGACCGTGACACCATGGGAAATGCAGATGTCACTGGACTAAAGGTCTCGCTGGAGACGATCCGGATCACGGCCAAGGTAACTGACCACATCCACTGGGACTTCAGTCTAAAGTATTAATAATCATGTGCCATTATTATTGCTGAAATTGACCTATTTGTCACACTGAGTACGTTTTCCTGGCTTAGCCATGTTTTCTGCTCAATCGGACCACCAGAGATATGTTTGGATTCAGGTCCATTGCCTGCTCTTCTCAACACACCCCCCACAGAACCCGCACCCCCGTGGACTGGAGCTGAACCAGAGGGAGCTGGCCAATCTGGTGGAGCAGGAAATGGCAGCAACCTCCATCACAGTGGAGATTGCGACTACCAGGATTGAGGTGATGCGTGCACGTGTGTCATAAAAACCACTGAGCTATGACATTCGGCATATTAAATGATTGTGATGGATAATCCCCTGACAATTAGTTCCCATCCTTATCTGTTTCTACATATTTACTTAGGAAATGCTCAACAAGACACAGACTGTGGGCAAAGGTATAAAGATGGAGGTCATCAAAAGGTCAGATCCCTTGTAAAGTCTTACCACTTTGCCACGCCTTCATGTCCTTTGAACCTGACCTCCCAGCCCCCACGGAGGAGGTGTAATTTTTCTGGGGCTGTACGTTGCCCTCTCTCACCATCCCTGATCCCGTTGCAGGATCTTGGTGTCCTGCACTGAGCTGATGCTGGCCGTCAAAGCTCTGGTCCTATCTTCAAAGGATCTGCACCAGGACATTGTGAAGAGTGGAAGGGTGAGTAAGGAGACATTGAAGTCTTTTTGTTTAATGTTCAGATTGCAAAAGTTTAGACAGACCGAAACCTGGAACGTTCCACCTTGCCTTGTATGTCATTTTTGTAATGTGCATAATTTAAATGTTGTATATTAAATACCTGCAGGGGGCAGTATCTGTAAAGGAGTTCTATGCAAGAAACTCTCGCTGGACTGAAGGCCTCATCTCAGCCTCCAAGGCGGTGGGCCTGAATGCTGCCATGATGGTGTAAGTCGTCTTCTACCTACCAGCTTTGAGAGGTTCTTCCTTTCTGATCTTGTCATCTGGTTAGTGTCACAGGGTATCCATGTGAACAGGGATGTCGCTGGCAAGCTGATCCAGGGCCACAGCAAGGTTGAGGAGCTAATGGTGTCGTCGCACAAGGTCGCAGCCAGCACTGCACAGCTGCTGGCCGCATCCAAGGTACCCCAGACCCTTGGCTCTGACTCTCTTGTTGACATTGGCCATCTGCTGGGTAAAAGAGCTTCATGTCCCCTCAGCTAGCAAATCTGTGTCCTCTCTTCACTATGAGGTGTCTCTGTCTGTCCTGGGTCGCCCCGGTCTCACTCCTTCCCCTGGTGAGCTCATTCTGTCACCCTTCCTGACAGGTGAAGGCGGATAAGGACAGCCCCAACTTGGCACGACTGCAGAACGCTTCCTGCAGGGTCACTCAGGCTGCCGCCAGGGTCGTGGCCTCCGGCAAGTCTGGGAAGTCCCACATGGAGGAGATGGGTAAGCCTGCGATGAGAAATGTACCAGAGACTCTTATTTCTCTTAGAGCTGTTAACTGCTTTGGCTGTGTGATTCTGGTTTCTCACCATTTCCGGGTCCTTTTAACCCAGATTCCATGGACTTCACCAGCATGACTCTCATGCAGATCAAGCGAAAGGAGATGGATCTGCAGGTTAGAGTCATTCCCTCCAAGGAGTAGGGCATGGCCAGGACTTGGACCGGGGGGTAGTTGTGGTGTATTTTTTTTGATGAATGTGTGTGTGTGTGTGTGTGTGTGTGTGTGTGTAGGTACTGGTCCTGGAGCTGGAGGGGCAGCTGCAGAAGGAGAGGGAGCGGCTTGGCGAGCTGAGGAAGAGGCACTATGAGCTGGCTGGTGTGACCGAGGGCTAGAGGGAGCAGGATAAGCAGGGTGACTCCAGCCTGTGTCGCTCTGACCCTGTGCCTTTATAACCCTGTGCCCCTCTACCCCTGTGCCCCTCTAACCCTGTCCCTTTTTAACCCTGTGCCCCTGTATCTCTGTGCTCCTGTATCCCTGTGCCCCTATAATCTTGTGCCCCATTAACCCAGTGCCCCTGTATCCCTGTGCCCCTCTAAACCTATGCCCCTGTATCCTTGTGCCCCCCTAACTCTGTGCCCCTCTATCCCTGTGCCCTTCTAACTCTTTGCCCCTGTATGCCTGTGCCCTTATAATCTTGTCTCTCTATCCCTGTGCCCCTGTATCCCTGTGCCCTTCTAACTGTGTGACCCTATAATCTTGTGCCTCTCTATCCCTGTGTCCCTCTTACCCTGTCCCCCTCTAACTCTGTGCCCCTGTATCCCTGTGCCCCTATAATCTTTTACTGCTCTATCCCTGTATCCCTGTGCTCCTGTATCCCTCTATCCCAAATTCTGTGGCCCTCTAACCCTGTGCCCCTCGATCCCTGTGCCTATGTATCCCTGTGTCCCTCTATCTTTGTGCCCCTCTATCCCCGTGCCCCTCTAACCCTGTGCCTTTTTAACCCTCTGCCCCTGTATCTCTGTGCTCCTGTATCCCTGTGCCCCTCTATCCCTGTGCCCCAATAATCTCATGCCCCTCTAACCCTGTGCCCCTGTATCTCAGTGCTCCTCTAACTCTGTACCCCTGTATCCCTGTGCTCCTCTATCCATGTGCCCCTCTAAGTCTATGTCCCTGTATCCCTGTGCCCCCCTAACCCTGTGCCCCTGTATCCCTGTGCCCTTATAGTTTTGTGTCTCTCTATCCCTGTGCCCCTGTATCCCTGTGCCCCTCTAACTCTGTGACCCTATAATCTTGTGCCTCTCTATCCCTGTGTCCCTCTTACCCTGTGCCCCTCTAACTCTGTGCCCCTGTATCCCTGTACCTCTCTGTCCCTGTGCCCCTATAATCTTGTGCCCCTCTACCCCTGTGCCCATCTAAACCTGTGCCCCTCTATCCCTGTGACCCTCCCACCCCCTCACAAACGTGTGTGTTACTCCTTAAGTGTGTTAGACAGTAGTTCCGTGTTTTCATGTTAGGAAATTTGGTTTAATCCAAAACTGACTTTCAGAGATTCCAGTCAGTCCAGCTGCGGGGTCCTGGTCATAAAGAACCCCTGGGATGTGTTGTTCTAAGTATGTATCATTTGTTGAAACAGTCAGGACAGGGCCCAGATTTTTACTCCACCTCTCCCTTCCCAGGAATGGATTAAGGCCTGTGCTGCCCCAGTGCTGCCCCAGTGCTGCCCCAGTGCTGCCCCAATGCTGCCCTCTGTGTCAGGATATCACGTCTGCTTTGTACCTTCCAGAGACTCTTCCATTTACTAAACCTATGCTCTCACTCCAGCCAAATGAAAGGACACTCTTTAAGAGGCCTGCAGTCTCACATTTGTTATGGGAACCTTTTTTTTCAATCAAATGCACCTTGAGGTGTCGTGAGACGAAAGTGATGTCATGAGAGGACTGCTATCTCCACCTGCTGGCCAATTTGGAAAATTACAAGTGACCACCTTGCCCTGTTTTTCTATGGAGTCAAACTGGTGATCATACCAACCCCAGGAGTCTTGAAGAACCTTTGACTTCCCAAGATGCACCTCTGAATACAACACAAATGAAAAAAAGTTTTATGTGTATTACGTGAAGAGTCCTGAAGCAGTGTCAGCCCCTGGTGGGGCTGTAAGTCAGTTTGTGGTGTCCTGTCCTCCCCTCCCTTCCCCTCTCCACCCTAACTTTCCCCTCCCCTCTCCCAACATAAAGAACACAAAGGAGATTCTTCCTCCATGTTTGAAAATGGACTGTCAGCAGATATTTAATGGTAGGTGGGGCAGGCCCCCAAATGTATCTGTATATAGACTCCTGTATTCTTGGGGCAGGTTCTCATTCTGATGGAGCCCAGGCTGATGGTCTATGGTCATTATGCTGATCCAGTGTCTGCTGCCCTGATGATTAGAGTCCAGCTTTGGCACGCCTCTCGGATGAAATAATAATAATAATAATAATAATAATAAGTCAGCAAATGTAAGCAAAGTGCTGCAGTGTAGAGAAGTAACCTCAAACACAACAACCCAAACACAAACCTGCATTTAAAACCAGATTAAAAAAACAGGTTTGTGTGTATGAGGGTCTGTGTGTTTATGTGTGTGTGTCTATGTGTGTTTATGTGTGTGTGTATACACGTAGCACTGTCACCTGTCATGGGGTTGGGGGTCTGGATCCTGCCACACGTCACATGGGTTCTCTCCTGCACTCCTGAAACACACTGTCAGTCCCTCAATACACATGTATGCATCTCTCTGAGCCTAATGCTGCTACATTTACACAATTACTGAACATACTAAAACTTACACAGTGACTAGACTTACTATATATACTTCAGATGCTACATTTACACAGTGATTATGCGATATGCTACATGCTGTACAACATAAAATGCAAAAGGTACATAGCAGTGCGCTGTGACGGAGTGACATCCCGTCCAGGGTGTCCCCGGCCCCGTGCCCTGTGCTGCCTGGGATGGGTTCCTGCCCAGAAGAACTGGGGGGAATTTGGGTGGACGTGTTCATTTCAGGGCTTGGTCATTTTCCATTTCCTTTGTCTGCCATCCCAGGTCTCCAGCTGGTTTTTCACTCGCTTGCTTTGGATAACACATCCAGGCCAGGGGGAAACTATCTTTTATATAAAATAAAATTTTATGTATATGCAATGCTTTAATAAAATGCTCCAGCTTTGCTAACAACATAACAGTGTCATATTTTATGTGGATGGCTGAGGGACAGATAAATTCAGATGTTTTTTCCTGTCCTTATTAGGGAGGGTAAGCGGCGTTCCAGTTGGTCATGCCTTCATTTCATTTTGTTCTGTTTGTTGAGCTTTGAAATAGGACTCCTCTGAGAGTGTGTATTCACAGAATTAACATACAGTATTGAGTAACGGATTCACTATGCGGGACAGTCTTACGTAAAGAGGATTAAACACTAACAGATAAAACTGACTATGGATCCCAGTGTAGCACTACCACTGATCCATCCCAGATTTTTTCGTAATGTATACTCAGGGATAAATTATTTTTTTGCACAGGTAGTTCTCGACTTTTGCCGCAAAATATTCTCGTAAAGATAAAAAAAAAAACTCGTAAATCGTTAGTTTGGAAAGCGAGAACTACCTGTATTGCATTGAACTGACATGCATATATCTTTAAATTTGTGCTTTTGAGAACTGTGGAAGATTTGTGGGTGCACCGAATGTACTTTCTAACATTTTCAGTGTCCTTTTTGAATTTTAATTACGTCGCAGGTTAGACGCTAAACTGCTTATTCGCCGCACTGATCCACTGGACTGACTCCCTATCCGATTGGCCGTCACCAGCTGTAGTTTCAAAATACAACCACCAGATGTCTCGCTTGTGCTGCCCGGTAATACGCTACGCAATACGGAAGTAAAGACCCCAACATGAAAAACTGTTAGGCTTAAGTTGTTGGTTGTTTCTCGCGGATCTATACTATATTAATTTGCTATATTTGAAAGAACTTTTTAAAAATTCCCACACAGATGCACAGAGGTGCAATGGTTTTAGATATTCCTCATTTTATTTCGGTAAACCATATTCATTTTCAAATGTGTAATGCTGAGATAAAATTGTAATTTACAGAAAGTCATTTTTATGTTATTGGAATAGGAAATTATTAGATATAATTACAGTTCGGAGTCTGCATTTAGGTTTTCCAAATGAGAAGGTGCCTCTTACCGCGCTGCTCACAGACATCCACCCTGCCCCCACCAGACTGCGTCCCTCAGGTACTGTATTAATAAGTATGGAAGCCCGTTTCCGCCATCGGGGAAAAAAAATAATAAAAAATTTAAGTCGAAATTTCGACTTAGTTATCTCGTTATTTTGAGATATTATCTCGAAATTTCGACTTATCTCGAAATAACTATCCCGAAATTTCGACTTAGTATCTCGAAATAACGAGATAACTATCTCGAAATTTCGACTTAGTATCTCGAAACAAGTTTCTAGGTTTAATAACTTTTCACGGAAGTAAGGTGGTGCGTTTTTAATGACAGAATCGTGTTGTCCAGTACACAGACAACGATG
>JAOYFF010000038.1:4510362-4543340 GCA_025773925.1 Cryptomyrus ogoouensis | reverse complement strand
AAGAGTTTCAACTGACGGAGCTTCAACACCAAAGAAGAGAACAGCTGCCCCCCCCCCCACCCACCCCGTGGGACATGGACCCACATCGGTTTTTTACTGCACCTCCACTGCGCCCCCTACTGCCAACAGAAAGATTTACACATATCCTTACAAATGCCATTTTCCTATTGCCTGTTCAGAACCGACAACGACAGAGTCTAAGGACAAAGTACTAGGTAAATAAATCATTACACTACACCCATTATTTCAGGTCAGTTGCCTCACTGGCAATCAAGCATCGGCTAATTCATTTAAATGTTTGTTACACATAACTGACCAGATAAATGCTTCTCCTAAAATCAACATAAACGAGAAACAAATGGCAAGATCAGGAATACTCTAGGATGTCGCCATGCTAAAAACAGTACCCGTGCTTCTCAGACTTGTACCTACTTTAATGGTTTTACAAATGCTGTTTATCTATAACGCAAATATTATTTTGGAGTCGTTATTCTGGCGACTTGGATTATCAATGTTTAGATTGTAACCAGTATTCTTGCCCAGTGTCCATAACAGACAATTCTAATATAGGGCTATTTAAAAAAATAATAAGTCCCAATTAAATGTGCATGCAAATTCCAAGTAAATTTCTACAGTTTAGATAGGACCATTGATGAGGAATTATTCTATTTATAACAGGCAGATTTTATTTATTGTTTTTATTCATTAGCTCCTTAATTTAAAATCAATAAAGGCGGTTATTAAATCCACATTACAGGAACAGGAATTCCTTTCTGATGTATTACTAATGATGTGTTAACTGCGATCGGGCATCCAAAGAAGATGACACTTTGGTCCCAGAGGTTGATGGGGCAAATACGGATTAGGCCAACGTTACGCCTCTTACATAAACTAATGATATATTTCAGACTTGCATTTCGTGTGATGAAGCATAGTTCAATCACGCAGAGTTGGTACTTGATGTCACAGTCATCGGTAAATAGTGTAAGTTCAGCGTTAGGTTCACCAAAGCCGGGTAACACGCCTTCTTGGCTCTCGGCTTGCGGCGAACCACTCACCGCCGCGGTGGGAGATGTGCATGCCCCGGAACGTGTCCCGTTTCCTCCGGTGCAGGAGCGACGGAAATTTCAGCAACAGAACTGAAGCGAGCACGTATCCCAGCACGGTGGACAACACGTAAATCATGGCGCACATGTCTCCCCAGTCCCGGTTTCCTCTGCAAGAAAGGTCGGGACGAGTTAAGCGCGATACGTCGCTAAAAACATAGCTGCCGAGACCTTTCGGTTACCGGCCAGATTGCTTAAAACAACGGCGAGCGTCTGTTACGAGACGCACGCCGATGCGACTGATGTGATGCTCATCCGCATCATCTCAGTGCAAGGAGCGTCTATCCACCGGTCCCGACTGTCTCAGCTAAACGGCGCCGCCTCTGCCGAGGGAATATTGTTACTTCCTAAGTGTTTTCGGTTCTCAGTTATGCTGGTCGTTTTTGAACCAGAGAAATGCGGCTTTGTTCCCCCATTTCTAATCTTTCTGTATTGTACTCACGTTGCTCGACGGTGAATCCCCGTTAGAAATACGCGAGCAGGCAGCGGCAGCCGGTCGCCTCGCCCCCCGTTCAGTTCCCGGGTGTTAATAAATACGGCGGAGCAGCGGGACAGGACGCATGCTCAGTGACGGTCCAGGTTTGACACCGGTATCGGGGACAGGGGGGGGATGCCCTTCAGTGATTGGCCGATCAATCCCTATTTTCAGAAAATACCACCTTAATAAACATGTCGCTGGGAGAACAGGCAATGCGAAAATTAGAAGGATACTGGGATACATAGATAGGTCTGGGTTTGTGGAGTTTTTGGGTGGATGTGAAATGTCACGGAGAGCGAGCATTTTTTATTTTATGCGGTATGTTGAGAATTTTAGTGCTAAGGAAAAGATTAAAGAATGGCCATGCGCCTTTGGCACATGTTTTTTTTCAGTTCTGGTCGGACATCAAATACAAGCTGCTTTCGCTGTCAAAATAATCACTTAACAGGGTGTTAGGTTTATTCAGAAGCACAGTATAGCTTATATTGAAAAATGTCCCTTTGAACTATAGGTTGCAAATCATAATCATACGAAACAGGAATCTATTCCTACAGCCCTTAAATTAATAAATGTGTTGTCCTACAGATGTCAGTAAATGAGTAAATCAAAACCACTTGTGTAGTGTAGCTATTTGTGACCAATATAGGCCTACGGACAAGAGCAAATTGCATATTTTCATAATAATGTCTTCCAGATTGCATTTGTCTCTAGTCATTCTTGTCATAGGTTTTTGTATGACCACAGCAGTCATTTTAATGATTGAATGAGTATTGAATGTTTTGTTCCAGTGGTTCCCTACTTAAGGGTGATAATAAGTATAGTTACTGATAAGAGGAAGTGTCGTAGTCAGTGATACACATGTTTTAGAAACTAGGGCTGTCTGTGAAGTTCTTTTGCCTGGTTTGTAGCTGCAATTTGTATCAGGCTTAACTGATTTTTTTTAGTATTTTAAACCAGCGAACAATGTCGAGTTATTCGGAATGCCTCCAAGAGTGGAAGAGCCTGGAAACAGAGTATCAGCAAGTGCAGGTAAACTAATTACACTGAACTAAAAGCCTATGTGAATTATTAGTTAATTTACAGATGTTGCGTGTTGACTCTTAAAGTCGATTTTTCAGTGTTTCACATACAGAAATCAATGGACGAGATGAGTGAGTACCCGTGAAAGCTATTCCGTCACATTATGCCCCTCTTCTGAATATTTTAATGTAACCTGCCATTTTTAAAAATATGGTTGGCTAACCGAATCGTTTATCTATTAGTTTTAGTGAATTGGCGAATGCGCATCCGCTTTTAAGTTATTAATTTTGCGTCAATGACAAAAATATGACAGTTCAGCCATCTGCAGAATGAGATACATGTATTTCCAAAGCTTTAATGACTTAACTGTACCGCAATTAAATCTAAACAAATAATTTTGATCTAACTACAACTCAGTATGATTATTCTAATACAACGCTGTTGATGATAAAATCCATTTTGACATGAATAAACTGTGTCAGTATTTCGTAAATATCTGTCCCTGGCTGAAGTGCTTGTTGTGTCATAACCGAACTTTAACCTGTTCTGGTAATACGTTTTATTGCGACAGTAACATATTGTCTTTTTGACCTTCAAACCACTTACAGCAGTGTTAACCGGGTTAATGTTAAAATAACGAAAGTGTGATAATAGGTCTATAATTGCATTAAAACCCAGTTACACAGAACGATTTCGTAAATGGTGTCCATATCTACGGTAAAGGGACCCTAGCGTAGGACGACTGCTTTGTATCTCTCTTTATGTCCTTTTAGAGGTTATGCTGTAGTAGCCTTGACCTGGTGTACTCTGGGATTTACCCATGTATTCCTTTCTGTTGTAATACTCTGGAACACACCTCAGCTCTCATGCAAATCCAGTCATGTGTTATGTCCAGGAGACCCACAGGTTATACAAGGAGAAGCTGGAGGAGGTATCCAGACTGCAGGAAGCGTGCTCCGTCTCCATTGCCTGGCAAAGGAAAAAACTGAAAGAAATATCACACCTGCTGACAAAGTGAGCACATCTCCTCACCCCCATCGATACGTTCACTCACTACTGTAATTAACATCTCAGTCTTATTGTCCAGAAAAAGCATATGACTTTATTCTGTACCACAATAACTCTAAGCAGGTCACTTACTTTTTGTGTAAATAAATGACCCTTGTTTCTTTGCATATGCAGGGGGGTGAACTCAGATGATGCTGGTGATATAGACAAAATCCAGGCATTAATAAAGGAAAGGTCAAATATCTTTTTTGAAATGGAAGCCTTCCTGCCAAAGAAAAATGGGTAAATCCACTTGGGAATTTGTTCATTCTGCCTTGTCTGCTTGTGGCTTGTAAACTTTGGGCTGTCTTGCCTTAACCATAATAAGACAATGACAAGTTTTGATTATTTAGTGGGGGAGGTGAATATTGGACCATATTAAATTATTACCAGATTCTTTACATGGATATGTGGACTTAGGCATTACAGTGTATTTTAATGTTCCATCATTAGTGTATTGTAAGCAGTTACTAATGTTCTAATATTTTATGCAAAGCTTACTGTGTTTTTGTCCTTTCTCTATAGACTATGTCTCAGTCTCGTCCTTGGGAATGTAAATGTCACTCTCCTCAACAAGCAGGCCAAGTACGTCCACATTCACATTCTCTATGTTCAGTCAGTAGACGGTTGTACTTCTGTTGGAACCTCCCTGCCTTGTTTTTGTAGTTTTCAAATGTAAGACATCACCACCTGTGCCACCCAATGCACCACAGCTTACCATGTCCCTCCTCATCTCTACACTGTGTGTGCTATTATGTAAACCATGAATTATCTGATATTTCAGAAATCAGTGTTTGGATGCTGGTGAATATTGTACCGAATTTGCATTATTTATGTATAAATAAGTGGTCAAAATCATGCCACGTTATGCAATATTTGGAAAGATATTCATGATTTACAAAATATGCACTTTTCACTGTGCTAAGATTGTGCTAAGACTGTGCTAAGCTATTATGCAAACCTATGTAATAACAAAATAATAATGAGAGCGGTACGTTAATTGAGGTGGTTGTTATAGAAACAGATATAGTTCCATCTATCCATTTCCAATACTCACTGTCCAGGGTCATGGGGGTCCGGTGGGCTATAGGAGCAAGGCAGGGAACAACCCAGGATGGGGTGTCAACCCATCACAGGGCACAACCACACATCAGTCACTCACACATGCAGACCTCTGGGCAACTTGGAAACTCCAATTAACATCAGCATGTTTTTAGGCTGAGGGGGTAGAGCAGAGTACCTGAAGGAAATCTACAGCTTGGAAGTAGCTCTACGCCCATTATGTAATTCACTTCGTGGTTGCCCTTTGACGGAGTTCAAAAATCTGGCTTTACACATTTTCCAAGGTTGCAGAATATTCTGTATCTTGTCAGTCTTCATGTATTGATGTCACCAGCCTCGTCGAATATTTCTTTGCTGTTGACTAAAGGCTTTTTTTGTTAGCGCTCGCTTAATGAGGAACAGTTTACCTTGTGAATTTTTATCTTTTTCACCTTAACTGACCTTTTCCTAATTGCATTTCATTCTGCCACATACTTTATGGTAGGACGGTTTCCGGTGGTCGTCTTAGCAAATTCAAGATAAAAATGCAGCAGATTGTACACGCAGTGAATGAAATTCTCACAGATCACGCAGATTACTGCCATCAATGCCAAATAATACTCCCTAAGAGGGAAGGAATCATGAACGAACTCTGACAAACCCTTTTGCATAATAGCATGACGAATAGTGCAGTAGTTCATCCGGGAGGTCAATAAAAAGGCAGCTGTAGTCTGTAATGCATTTTTGTTTGTGCTTTCGGTGAAACTCTCACTCCGTGTTTGTATATCAGCGACTTGCGGCACTTCCTGAATGAGGCCGTGCTTCTCCCCATAGGTTTGCCTATAAGGATGAGTATGAGACCTTCAAGCTGTGCTTCACCATCCTCATTCTGCTCTTCGCCTTCACCTGCTGCTTCATTGTCAGTAACAGGTAAGACTGAGTCGGGCCTGAGCTTCCAGGGATATACCAACACACGGGAAAGGGGGGGGGTCAGGGAACCAGCACTGAAAGTTGTCAGAGAACCACATTTTTACAATGTCTTTCAGGGCACAACTTTTGGTGAATGACAGTGTGGAGATGGATGAGTTTTTCACTATTCGTCAGCCATAGCATTAGCATTAGTTCGCATGACCTTTCTCGTAATTGATATGTTCATGTTCCCCCTCGTCTGTCCTGACAGAATAGTGGATGCCATTTTAAATTTCCTGCTGGTGTGGTACTACTGCATTCTGACTGTCCGCGAGAGTGTCCTCATCAGCAACGGGTCCAAGTGAGTCACAAGAGGCTAATTAACACCTACTAGGTGCCAGCTCCTTTCTTAAAATCTAATTCTTCGTACTTAGTGGCAAGTAGATGTGGTATCATAGATTTACCATTGGCTCTGAGTCACGGACGTCAACATTTGCAAGGACTTTAAACACCTCCAGAAATACCTAAACCCAAATGGTCTGGTTTATGATCTTCAGCTGGCAGTTTAACAGCAGACACGTGATCTGCCCAAAGTCCTTCGCCTTAGCATATGCAATACACAGGACTATGCAGAGTTCACTGCATTTGCAGGTAATAAACTGAAGTGTTGCTCCTGTCTGTCATAATCTGCAGGATTAAGGGCTGGTGGGTGTTTCACCACTACATCTCCGCCTTCCTGTCTGGGGTTATACTGACCTGGTGAGCGCCACAGAACCAATCTCTGGATCACGGACATGACAGAGCACACAGCACTTATATCCTGCCATTAGACAGAGTGAGAGTGTTCTACAGTGCTGTTTCTCAACCCAGTCCTCATGGACCCCAAGACAGTCCATGTTTTTGCTCCCTCCCAGTTACCTGTCAGACAGTCCATGTTTTTGCTCCCCACCAGGAGCTGGGAGGCAGCCAAAATGTAGACCATCTTGTGGCATCCCCGAGAACCAGGTTGAGAAACACTGTCCTACAGAAACGTTTCCTGATAAATCACATAGAAACGGGTGATGGTTTTCTTCTTCTTCTTCTTCTTATTATTATTATTATTATTATTATTATTATGTTTTTTCAGTCTATGCTTTCTTTCAGAGTTTTCAAAAGGCTTTTTCTTCAATAATACAATAAAATAAAAACAGTAACTCATTCATTCCTGTACCTAATTCATTCTGGAATACTTTAAGAGCTCATTGAGCAAGAAAGGCCCAATTAGTACCAAACGTGTTTTATGAACCTGACTGTTGGCTGCAGATCAGACCCTGCTCCCAATGTTAGTCCTCATCTTTACTCCCCACAGGCCAGACGGGAATCTTTACCAGGTGTTTAGGAAGCAGTTCCTCGCCTACTTGTTATATCAAAGTAAGCACAGAGACTTAAAAAGTTCTTTTAATGGTTAAAATGATTTTTGCATAATGTTTTTCCTTTAATCACTACAGTATAATCTTCACCTAATACATTATATATGAACGAAAGTATTGGGACACCTGACCCTTACAGGAACTTTTATGGCATCCCATCCTAAATCTATAGGTATCAATATGGAGCTGGTTCCCCCTTTGCAGCCATAACAGCTGCCACTCTTCTGGGGAGGCTTTCCACAAGATTTGAGTGTCTGTGGGAATTTTTGCCCATTCATCCAGAAGAGCATTTGTGAGGTCAGGCACTGATTTTGGATGTGAAGGCCTGGCTCACAATCTCCATTGTAATTCATCCAAAAGGTGTTTTATGGGGTTGAGGTCAGGGCTCTGTGGCCCAATCAAGTTCTTCCACGCCAAACTCTCCCAACCATGTCTTTATTGACCTGGCTCTGTGCACTGGGGCACAGTCATGCTGGAACAGAAAAGGGGCCTTCCTCAAACTGTTCCCACAATGTTGGAAGCATAGAATTGTCCAAATTGTCTGGGTATGCTGCAGCATTAAGAGTTTCCTTCACTGCAACTAAGTGGCCAAACCCAAGCCCGGAAAAACAACTGCATACCATTATCCCTCCTCTGCCAAACTTTACAGTTGGCACAATGCAGTCATGCAAGTACCATTCTTCTTGTATCCGCCAAACCCAGACTCGTCTTTCAGACTGCCAGACTGAGAAGTGTGATTCATCACTGTACAGAACACATTGTCTGCACTGTGCTTTACGCCACTCCATCCGACGCTTGGCATTACGCTTGATTATGTGAGATTTGCCTGCAACTGCTCAGCCATGGAAGCCCATTCCATGAAGCTCCCAGTGCAATTTTGATGCTTGATGTTAATGTCATAGGAAGTTTGGAACTCTGCAGTTATTGAGTCAACAGTCCTTTCCAACTTTTACGCATCTGTGCCTCAGCACTCAGTGACCCCACTCTGTTACTTTACATGGTGTCAGTTTCTGTTGTTCCTAAACACTTCCACTTTGCAATAAACCACTTACTGCACTCACTGTGGAATATCTAGCAGGGAAGATGTTTCATAAACTGACTTATTGCAAAGGTGGCATCCTATTACAGCACCACGCTTAAATTCACGGAGCGCTTCAGAGCTCATTCTTTCAGAAATGTTTGTAAACTTCACTGCATGGCTAGGGGCTTGATTTTATACTCCTGTGGCAATGAATCTGAATGAAACACCTGAATTCAATGACTAAGACGTGTGTCCCAGTACTTTTGTCCAGATAGTGTATGTTACACATGAACATTTGACTTAAATCTAGTAGCAGGTTATTGAAGGGCACGATCCTGAAGTACAAAGCCTCACCCATCACCTGCCGGTTCATGCACAGAGCCGTGGGCAGGAGTTTGGGTCAAGTTACTCTTTCAGCTCTGCTTTTGTTGCTATGGAGACAGCCCAAGGTGACTGAAGAGGCCTCCCTACCAGATTCTGTATTTGTATTCCTCGTCTCACCGGGGTGAGTCTCAGCATGGCAGTAAGACAGTGTGTGATTTGTTCCTGTAGGCTTTGTGCAGCTACTTCAGTACTACTATCAGAATGGCTGCCTTTACCGGCTGCGGTCCCTGGGAGAGAGGCACACCATGGACCTGACTGTAGGTGGGTGAGGGGGCTGTTACCGGGGCTGACAGAGGGAGCGCTGGCCCAGGGGACTGGCTGACATCACTGGCACTTTAAGCTTCAATGGCTACTGCACCTGCTGCTACCTGTTTGGTTCAAAGGACAGCAGCTCAATGTACAGGAAGCGGAGAACATATATCTATATTTTTTCTGAATCAGTTACTCAGATGTTAAAGGCCACACATTACCCAGAATGATGTGTCACTTTGTCGGAAACCAGCATGACTCATGGCTCAGGCAAAGGTGACTGTAAAACAAACATCACGCTCTCTAGGGAAGGGTAATGTTGCACTTATGGCTGATGCATCTAAGGTGACATCAGTTTTGACTTCTGCTTGCTAATGCAGCGGCTTGGTATATTTCTGCCTCAGAGGGCTTTCAGTCGTGGATGTGGCGAGGCCTGGGCTTTCTCTTGCCCTTCCTGTTCTTCGGTCATGTAAGTATACAGCAGCTTGTATGAGATCAGCTTATCACCTCCAGGCTCTGGGGAACCTGGCGATACCTATTCTGCCAAGTTGACTTCTAGGCAGGTACATGGAGAGCCAGGTGTTGTTCACACCCCTATAGAATGGCTTCCATTGTTGGGACCTTATGTTTTGCCAGAGTCAATAATTAATTAGCAAATAATTTGTTTTTCTTTTTGCTTAAGAATCTAATACTACTGCCTTAGTATAGCAACCATTCAGGACATACAGGTCACATCCATATATTTATAATTGTATAATAAATCTCTTCCATTATAAAATAAAATTAAAATGAGCAAAAAGAAAATAACTGCTGCACAATCCATAGTCAGACCGTAAGAGTCACTGAAAGTGAGCAGTGCTGAAATCCTGGAGCCAGGGAACCTGGACAAGCAGGTAAAGCTCTGTTTGAATTGCACTGTGTCTTTTGCAGTTCTGGCAGCTGTACAATGGACTGTCCCTTTTTAGAATGGCTCTTCCCCCAGAGTGTGCAGATTGGCAGGTCAGTGTCCTTGCAGACAGCACGTGCCTCTCCTATCGCTAATGTTTATTGTAGAAACGCTTGTTTGCTTAATTAGGTTTACATAACTTTCCTAGCCAATGCGAAAATGTGCTTAAAATTTATGGTTGAAATTAAAAATTTGCATTCATATTCATGTCGTCCTGTCATCTCCCTGACAGGTCGTCGTGTGTGGCTCAACTTTCCTTGTTCTCTTCTCGGGGAACTTCTTGACCACAATTGCTGTCGTCCACCACAAGTTTCAGACAAAGAACCAGGCAAAAATGAAAAAGTAACGAGAGATGACAAAATGAGTCTGGATGACCCTAATCAAGGAAATATTTAATTCTTTGCACCGTCTGCAATGTAAAGCAAAAATAAAACGTTAACTTTTGGCACTTTTTTAGCAGCCGCATTATTAAAATGCAGTTTGTAGTCAAACTCACTGAAAGTTTATCGCCCTGCTAATGTTATTAACTGTGTAATAACTGGAGTGCACAAGATAAAAAGCTGAAGAGCTGCCAGAGAAGAACTCGGACACTTGGAACGTGGTGCGTTCGTGTTTGCCTGCTGCGTGGAGGAAGCCTGAAATGAAGATGTGTTTGTTAGGGCCAGCGGAGCGCAGGGCGTGACGTCTGAGTGACAAGCCGAGTCTTGAGAATGGAAACAGTTCCAGAAACTCCATTTCTTAGTGCCGAATTATATTTTTCTGGCAGCGCCCAGGGCCCCAATAACGCTAGTGTTTCAATTTTTGCCCACAAGGGTGAAATTAAGTGGAAGGTTTAATTTTGTGAATGGAAGAACAATCTCTATAATAAAAACATACCTGATTAAAAATCAATCAATATATATGGCCTGTTTATTGAGTTACTGTTACTTATAAATATTGTGTTTGGTCAAACAAAATGTAACTAATTTAATACAACCAGTGGCAGAACAACTGTACACTGGGCTCCGGAACAAAAATGGACCCTCCCCTTCCCAAATTCACACCTAGGGCCTCACTATGTCAATTGCAGCAGTTACAGATAATGAAATTTAAATAGCCTCCAAATATCATACCCATCATGCACTGCAGTAGTTAGCAAATTCCAGCAAATTTTTCATGGCAAATACACCTCGAGAACGTAGTTTGACTACAAAACATTACAAACTGTTACATTTTTTGTTTTGATTCCCACCATAATGAGATTGTATACATAAAAATAAGCGATATAAAAGTAGTATGTCCCAAATTCATATAATATGTATGGCATCAGTGCCTTAATCCTCAGACATGTTTCACGTGTATATGAGATTTGCAGTCGGAGAGTGGCCCCCTACGTCACTGGATAGTTGCCTCGCCCACCAGTCCGCACCTCACCACAATGACGGTCCTTGACGCACTTGATAAGTGGTAAATTACTGCGTTTATCGTAATCTACAACGAAGGACAAACCTGCTTTAACCTAATCGATCGCTAGATGTCGTAATACAACTCTTTTCGTCAGTCCGTTTTGCGATTCATTATTTAAGAAGTGAACTGCTGTTAATTGTATTACTTGGATACTTGTAGGTTAGTACTTTGCTTCCAGTGTGTTTTCTGACACAAAGTAAATTGATAACGTTTAATAAATTACCTTAATGGAAAGATTACCAACTAGGTAGTAACTTAGTCATATGTTAAAAACAAATCTTACTATTATAAACAAATATTTACTTTATAATAGGTACTTAATTACATCTCAAATCAACCATGAGAAAATTCGACAAATTAAATGTGTAACTATTTTGTTTATTTATCAGCAATCCGTTCATAAATTTATGCTAAATGAATCAATACTATGGGTTTTGCTATCTATACAAATAACCCACCCAAGGTCATTTCCTCAGAAGATAACTGGAGTTAAAGTAGTTTCAGGGACATTTAGACAGTCTGTACTACCTAGAAAAATTATGTAACCATGAACTTCGCTCGCCTTTACATCAGCATACAGCTAGAGGGTCGGGACTAACAACACCACCTAAAAGCGCCGATGTGGACTAGACCATCATAAAAGAACGTGTACAAAAGAATCCTGAAAAAACACAAGCTACAAAAGAAGTTAAAATATACCATAATTTATTATGCTAGAGTAATATACACTAAAATATAACAATGTTTTGTAAGTCTTCCTTGAATATTTTGAATGTCACATCATTTTGAAGGTGATTATATCATCTGGCCACCCCAGTTCGGTGCTGAGCGAGTCCCGCTGCCCGAAAGTTTATCGGCGCACGAAAGTGACGCAAGAGCATAAAGTTGCCGTATTGGCGGCGGTGGTGGTGAATTGCAATAGGGAAGAGGGATCAGTAAGTGTTTTCCTCAATAAATTATACCTTTAGCGGGTGATATTTAAGGCTTTTACAGATGTTTATTCGGAAACCGGCCATCAGCAGAGGCGGTCTTTTCCCGAGATAAATGTCTCGGTTGTCAGTAACGTGGCTACGTGTCAGTGTGGGGAGCTGAATAGCTACTAGGCTGGCTGGTCGGTCACCGGTTCTGCGTTAAGCCGGGTTGCTGTCTGCTCCTCCGGTTGTCTCTCTCTAGTTTTTGGTCGATTAATACTCTTAGTTTACTAACTAATCGAAAGCTGCCATTTGCTGTTGGCACGTGCACTTTAAATGTCACTACCGTAATTCCTTGTATAAAAGACTTTCTCCTTTACTTTTCTGATTTGCGTGACTTAATACCGGTAGTTGTGCAATCTTCGCTATACGTGACAAAGTGCTTGTTAATAGCAGTTAATAATGTATGGGTCACACCTCGACTTCATATGTGTTTACTGGTTATTAACTGATGACTGTTGAGTTAGTCTAAACGATTGCTAGTTTTATTTAAATACTACAGATTTTAAGGATAGTTCTGTCTTGCCCGTATGTTTGCTGTGTTTTTCTGCTCCTGGTCAGCTGGGTACCGACCTTCTGGGGTGCTGGTTCTTAGACCGACATTTTCTATAGCGCTTTCTGCATTTTTCTTTTCGTTGCGGCGATGGTACTTCTCTGTCTCTATAAATTTCCACTTCTGTGAATGTCTGCTGCTTGTGCCTAGAGGCACCTATCACCACGCCCCCATTCCCGCTTTTTGTCTGCGGACAGTTGGTCGTAGCTATTTATGTCGTATCGTAAATCTGTAAAATAGGTGAAAAGAGTGATTAAATAAATTGTCCAGTATGACACAAGGCTGTACTATTAAGTACTACTGTTTGTTAACTGACTTTTGGATTGGGTAGTTTGTTGATATAGACCTGCATTATTGGGTATGAATTTTGTGATAAATTCAGTGTCTTTTTGTACCTTTCCAATATGTCATCGTCACATCTCGCGGGCCTCATACTATGTGTCATTGCAGTTCTCAGTGTGACACAGTAATTATAGTACATGCCGTGCTAGCTTCACAAGCATGACTCGGCGATTTTTGCATTGCCAAATGTCTCATTGTTACTGGGTCCCTGTTACAACATCACTGTTCTCAGGCTCTTGTGACATTCCATTATAGCCAAAAGTATTTTGTTTGATTTTGGCTCCTTATGACTGGGTAAGCGTTAAGGTTGTCATTGATGGGATTAGGGTTTTGCCCAGAGAAATGAATGGAGAGTCCCCACAAAGAGATGAGTACAAATGTGTGTGTCTGTGTGTGTGTGTGTGTGTGACGCTGACATTTCCTGTTCTGTCATCGAAGAACCTAAACGCAAGTGGGAAAGGAGAGTGGCCGTACATATCACCAGTGACAGAGTACAAAGCTTCTGTTCCCCTATCAGAGCTCCATTACAGAGTTAATAGGAGCCCAAAACATCTAAAAAAAAAAAAAAAGCTTTTTGTCTTCACCTTGAAATTCAGCTGCTTGTCTTCTGGCCCTTTTCTCACCAAGTTGCTTTGCTCTGGTTGCTCTGATCAGTAACCCTGAGACCTGGGATCTCTAGGACCCGGGTTTCAGTACAGTGAGTCAGTGGCTGTCTCTCGATCTGTCCTCAGCGTCACGTGGCACGATGGAGGACCCTGCTGGTACTGGCACCCCGGAAACTTCAGGCGAGGAGGAGGCTCTCTTCAGCGGCTTTGACATCTTCCTCTTTTCCCTCATCGTGGGTCTGTTGATCTACTGGTTCTTCTTCCGGCAGAAAAAGGAGGAGGTGCCCGAGTTTAAGAAGCTCACCACAGAGTAAGTTAATGGCCTCCACTGGGTCCCGGCTGTCTGCCGCTCTGTCTGGGGGCATCGGGGAGACACACCTGGGACACTCTGTATAGAGTCAATCTCCCTGACATTTGACATGCTGTTTGCGTGCCATCAGCTTGATTAGCATTATCAAATGTCTCATAAAGTGTTACAGGATAAGCTCAGAGGTAAAACACGGTCACTGTCCCCTTTGGTGAAGCCTTGAAATGCTCTAAGATATGAAAGGGACTGCAAAGATTTCTCACATGAATAGGATGCACTGTGTTGTAATGCTGTGCATTTAGTGATTTGTGGAGGGGGAGTAAGGCTGTGTGAATTAAAGTAAAGCCCAGTCAACACGGTGCCCCTTCAAGGCTGTTCCGGTGAAGTACCGTCCATGGCTCTCTGTTATGATTGACCTCCAGGGCACTGGGGGATTATGGTCTGGTAGGAACTGTGAGCCTTATGGCTTCTTGCTAGACAGTCCACATTTTTGCTCCCTGGAGGAACACTGTAGAGCTGGAGGGGAGCAAAAACATGAACTGTTTGTGGGTCCCCGAGGACTAGGTTGAGGAACACTGCTTTAGAGTTTTTCCAAAGGTTTCAAAGGGGTAGTTTAATTAAATTAATGGTGAATTACTGTTTGTAGAATATAACTATATATAAAATATTGACCTGGTGCCCTGATATACAGTAGGGTACTATTTCCCATGGGAAGTGAGACAGGGAATGAGTTTGTACTTCGTGGGGGTCGGAAGCTGGTGTGGCCCGGCAGCGGGGAGCACCGCGTCCCTGGAGCCCTCTGGGGTGCCTCCTGTGGGGCTGTCCTGCGTATGGCTCGCAGGCACGTGCTGCTGGCTATCTTATCTGCTGCAGAGTGTATGGCACTCGCACGTGTGGTCCGTCACCAAGCACCGCGCCACGTGGCGTTTCGCGTCAGTGCACCAGGCTTTTCTCCAGGCGGGGAGGGCCCAGAGACGGAGCGAGCCTGATTTACCACTAACTGGGCTCTCCGGGACACCGCCCCCCCCCCCCCACATTGGCACAAACCCAGAGATGTGTGAGGAAGTGGCGGGGGGCAGTGATCTCCGGGGGGGGGTTTCCTTCTTGTGTGTGAGTGAGGTCATGGTAGCTTTTCGCCGTGTCGCCTGCATGCGCTTGGAGGCTCCGTTAAATTGCAGAGGAGACCAGGCTAGCGGGGTCCCCCGTGGCGGACAGAGGAGCGTCTGTGAGCTGGGGCCGCCTCCGATTGGCCACCCTGCTGCCCCCAATGCACCCCAGCCTTGTCGCAAATGGGATCCTTGTATGATAGATTAGGTTACTATGGTGACGCTGTTCCTCAGCCCAGGGTCGTGAAGCGGGCCGTATTCAGCCTGTTTCCTTTTAAAAAAAAAAAAAAAAAAAAAAAAAAAGGAGGGGGGGTTTGTAGTTATGATAAGTGTTTCCAGGGTTACTGAATTGTGGCAAAGACCTTTTTGTGTTCTTTTATTCCCAGCAGGGGAAAATGGGGAGGGGACAAGCAGAGAGCGTAATGTGTGGGTGTGTTTGTGTGTGGGACCGCAGCTCCGCTACACTGCGTTAGGGGACATTTCTTCTCCGTGTCTCTGCCCCCCCCTCCCCTCCCGTGGCTGCCAGATGCGTGACTGATCCGTGGAGGTGGTAATGGGTCATGGACAGCCCCCACCAGCTTGTCCTCCGCTGGCGAGCCTTGCGGGGGGGGAGGGACCATTTGGGGGGGGGGTGAGTTTGGGGAAAGGGCGGAGGGCTCAGTCCAGAGGAAGGTCCTGGGTTCAGTTCTGGTGCTGCCTTTGGTGGGGGGTGGCTTGAGCGTTTTCAGCGTCTGGCTTCCTCGCTGCGGATTAGACGAGCAACCTGGTGTGCAGGACACTGAGGACGGGCATGGGATGCTTGTGCAGCCTGTCGGAAGAAGGAAGGGAGCTCACGGAGAGGTCAGTGGCGGTCTGGGCGCGTCTAGGGGCAGGGTGGCACCACGGAGCTCCCCGGAGCAACACGTCACTGTTCAGTGCTTTTGTTAATTGGTAAATAAATAATGCCAGATAGGTTCTAAATTTGTCTGGTTTATTTTATTATTCTTAATTGTAGCTGATAGGTTATTGGTCCTAGTTTCCTGTGTGAAGTTCTTGGTTGGGGGGGGGGGGGGCGCGGTTGTGTGCGATTAACTCAGCTCGGCCAGTCTGGATGGTGGGCACCGTGTTTTCTGAATGCTTCGTTTGAGCAAATTCGGTTCCTTTGGCCATGAGACGCCGCCCCCCCCGTGTGTCCCTGTCCAGGGTCTGCGGGGCTTCTGCCTGTCAGCCATGGTGTTCGTACCCAGGGGGTGCCGCCACCGCTGTAAAATGCCAGGCAAAGTTCAGTCTCCTTGTCTCGCCGCAGGTTCATGGCAAATTGTTGCGCAATGGGGGGGCGTGGGGGTGTCTCCGTCATACTGCATGTTTTGCCATTGAGCGATTGATGAATGATGTTTTCACAGAGCACGCCCAATCGGTGCCCCAATTCCCAGAGAGTTGGGGGTGGGGGACTGTGTCTGTCCCATCATTGTTCTGATGCTAGAAGGTTCTGGAGAAGCTGGGAGCTTGCCGGCTGCCTGCTTGCTCTTGTGCCAGTGGACCTGTTTACCGTCCAGTGTTTCAGTTCCCCTCGGTCCCGTATGCGGCAACATTTTCGATCAGTCTGCGGATTATTAGCGCTCTGTCTCGTTGCCTGAGGATTGTGGTGGCCTAGGTGGACATGGGCAGCATGATGCAGAGCTTCTCCGTCAAACAGGCAGCAGCCCAGAATGGTGCAAGAACTCCCGAACTCTGTAGTTCATTTTTTGTTCTTCCTGCTTTTCTCTTAACTCCTTGCTGCAGGGTCACAGACCTTCCAGTCCTTGCGTCTGTTTCCCTGTGATAGCGATGCTGACTGTGCTGCCTTCCTTACAGGGCCGCCCCCACGAGAGAGACCAGCTTCATCGAGAAGATGAAGAAGACGGTAAGTGTAGTTTCATTATTCAGCTGCTGTGTATTTGTGCTGCAACCAATTTCATTCATGTAACATCAACTTAGGCAAGAGGGGCTTTGACCAGCTCTCTACCTTCCTGCACCAGCGTGTAATTTCCCAGAAATCTTTCAGTGTTTAGGGGGGACGAATCATTTCCCAACATTCCACAGAAATGCACGCTGTCGGGAGGGTTGAGGACAGCTCACAGACACTTTGTACGTCGGTAAAACTCTGCGAGATGACATTTGGTTTTTAGTGGAACCTCTCCCCACCCTGCCTTTTTTCCAGGGCCGGAATGTTGTGGTGTTTTACGGTTCCCAAACGGGCACGGGTGAGGAGTTTGCTAACCGGCTGTCCAAAGACGCTCAGCGCTACGGGATGAGGGGAATGGCAGCTGATCCTGAGGAGTATGACATGGTGAGGACACACCCCCCAAGATGCCCTTCACCTCTTTGGACTATCGTCTCCGTGGAGCATGCGGCTGTCTGAGGTCACACAGTAGTAAAACGCATCAAATCACCTTCCGCCCTCAGTCCGAGCTGTCCCGCCTCACCGAGATCGACAACTCGCTGGGCGTCTTCTGCATGGCCACGTATGGGGAGGGGGACCCCACCGACAACGCCCAGGACTTCTACGACTGGCTGCAGCAGGGGGAAGTCGACCTATCCGGTGTCAAATACACGGTGAGTCCCTCTGTGACCCAGCCCAGTTGGGGTATGCGAGCCACCAGGCGCTCAGCTGCGCCACTTGAAGTGTTAATGTTTATTTCGGTTGGCCAGAGGTCATACTCACCCCCTTGGCTACATCTCCGGCTGCTTTTAGTCGCATCTTTCAGGTTTCGTTCAGTTCTGCTTCAGAAGATAGCACAATAGCAGCCTCTCCCCTAAAGATGACTTTGGGCTTTAAGGCCCCCATCTCCAGGCTGCAGGGAGCAGAAATATGCAGGGGGTCCCATACCCGGAGCACACCGCCCCTGTTGGGTGGGGGCCTTGGCTTGCGGTTCAGATCTCTGCCAGATTCAAGCTGCGCTTTACCCAACTCTCCCCGCCCCCGCAGCATTTGTGGCTTTGCTGGGATTTCCACTTGACAGCACTAATAAGGCTCCGTTGGGCAGGGGGGGGCTGCAAATTGGATACATCCAAGAATCATTATTTGGGGTTTTTTCCCAATGTTTCTTTGGGGATCTGGCTGCAGGGTGTCATGCTAACCAGCGGCCTTTGGCCGGGGACGGGAATGGGACAGCCTTTACCCCCAGCATAAAGGCGTCTGTGCAAGGGCTCTGCAGTGAGCCTTTGTGGTGCGGAGGCCTTTTCACTGGTCGAGGTCCTCACAGCTCTGTCAACCAATCAGTCCTTTCCAAGGGCCAGTCAACGAGTCTGCCTACCACTGGGACCTTCCTGGGTGGTAATGGTGGCTTGGGGCAGTCCCACGAAGTTTTCACACGAGTTTCTGTGAGTTTCAGTGTGGTTTCCTCAGTTTTAGCCAGAATGTGCTGTTTTTCTACTTTAAAGTGACCGGCTTGCCGCAAATAACGGTTCACACCACTAGGCACCTGTACGTCTCGGTCTCATCGCTGTGCTTCCCTGTGTTTTTGGGTCATCTAGGTTTTTGCCCTTGGGAACAAAACGTACGAACATTACAATGCAATGGGAAAGTACGTAGATAAGAGACTGGAAGAACTGGGTGCTAGCAGGATCTTCGACCTGGGGCTGGGAGACGACGATACCAAGTGAGTGATGGATCAGTCAAGTAGGACCCAAAGACATTTCTGTAAGTGTTTTATTTGTTGTGCCGGCATGAGAGGTTGGTCTGAACCGTTGGGGTCAGCTCAGCAGTAGTCTGAGACCCCCCGCACTTTTGGGGGCTTGTTTGCGTGAAGGTCTCCGCTTTGGCTAACAGCTTTCACGGGCTTTCCCCTCAGCCTGGAAGAGGACTTTGTCTCTTGGAGGGAGCAGTTTTGGCCAGCCGTTTGTGAGCATTTCGGAGTGGAGGCAACAGGAGAAGAATCCAGGTCCGGAGCCAAGTCTTTGTCCCCTCCACAATGGGCTGGAGGAGCTCGGAATTCATTGGCCCCTAGCTTTGTGTTGCTAATTTGCATATCTTGCGATGGTTTGCTGACATCAGCTCCTGCATAATGTGGAGCAGAGCAGGCTGGGTGTGCCACGCCTCCTTACAGACCCCGCCCATCGGGCACAAGGCCGATTATCCGCTTTTCCCTTACAGCATCCGTCAGTACGAGCTGGTGGTGCACACGGACTACAACATGAACAAGATCTACACCGGCGAGCTTGGCCGTCTGAAGAGCTTTGAGACTCAGAAACCGTGAGTTTGGCTGGCAGAGGACCTGAGCATTATAGTTTTCCAGCTTTTTTCATCTCTGAGGGATCTACAATGATCCATCAATCAATCCCCAATAACCCTGTAAATCACGCAACGTGTGTTGCAACTCATTTAAGGGGAGGGTCCGCATGAAATCCCTCATTTTTTTTTGTTGTCCCTGTAATTCTCAGGCCTTTTGATTCCAAAAACCCATTCCTGTCATCGGTGACTGTCAACCGCAAGCTGAACGAGGGAGGGGACCGACACCTGATGCACTTGGAGCTGGACATCACAGGGTCCAAGATTCGGTAACGCCACACCCCAGAATCACTTGCAATACTCTGGTGTGACCTTGACCTTGAGGCCGCCTTGAGGCTAGAGCTCAGAACTGAGCCCCTGTCATTCTCCTTGTCTCAGGTATGAATCTGGAGACCACGTGGCGGTCTTCCCCGTCAACGAGGCAGCTCTCGTGAACCAGATCGGAGAGATCCTTGGTGTGGACCTTGACACTGTCTTTTCCCTCAACAACCTTGACGGTATGAGATTGATAATGCTTTGGATCCCGTCTTTGGCCATGGCCGCCTGGCTGTTGGCATTTTCTGTTTATTAAAACAATAAGCTGTAATTAACTAATGTGTTTGATAGCTGTCGGGGTCAGCAGATGTGGGTGTAGATCGTTTATCTGAATCTGAGCCGTTTGATACAAGTTGAGTGCCCTGAATTTCTGTAACTTTCCGGATACCAGTGTGAGCTTCGTGGCCCCATAATGCCCCTGCTTGGGCGCCTTATTTAAACAACTTGGTCATCTGACAGTTGTGTAACTGGCCGTTTTGTCCCTGCAGAGGACTCCAATAAGAAGCACCCTTTTCCATGTCCCACCACCTACCGCACGGCCCTGATGCACTACCTGGACATCAGCAACCCACCTCGCACCAATGTCCTGTACGAGCTGGCGCAGTACGCCAGTAACCCCCAGGAACAGGAGAACATGCGCAAGATGGCATCTTCCTCGGCCGAGGGGAAGGTACTTGCCCCCTCGCCGCATCGCTGTTTGAGACGATGTGCGTGCGATGTGCTTTTTAGCCCATTTATTGTGGTCCTGTGTAGATAAGAGGACCGTTAAAGGTCACAGTCGAGCTGCAGCACTAAAGTTTGCCTGTAGATTATTAACTGGGGCACATGTTGGCGATTTGAACTATTGGGCAGTAAAAACCTTTGACTTAGATCTGTGTTTGTCCATGTCCTCTGGAGTGCCGTCAGGTCTGACGAGGCTGCCTTACTCCCGGTCGCCTCCTGCTTAATGAGCTTCTGTTTCCCAGGCTCTGTATCAGAGCTGGGTGCTGGATTCTCGCAGGAATATCCTGGCCATTCTTCAGGACCTCCCATCCCTGCGGCCGCCCATCGACCACCTGTGTGAGCTGATGCCCCGACTACAGGCTCGCTACTACTCCATCGCCTCCTCCTCCAAGGTGAGCCCCCCCCCTGCATGCAGAGGGGGAGGGGATGCCTGCTGGAGCCACTTGGATGACCCCCCCCCCGAATGACACAAATGACGGGTCCGCTTCTCCTTGCAGGTTCACGCCAACAGCATCCACATCTGCGCAGTGGTGGTGGAGTACAAGACCTTGACAGGCCGGACAAGCAAGGGCGTGGCCACAAACTGGCTGAAGAACAAGGTGGTGACGGACAATGGGCACAAGCCCACGGTGCCCATGTACGTCAGGAAGTCCCAGTTCCGACTGCCCTTCAAGCCCAGCAGCCCGGTGATCATGATTGGCCCAGGGACTGGTATTGCTCCCTTCATGGGATTCATCCAGGAGCGAGGCTGGCTGAAGTCTCAAGGTGCACCTTCTCCGCTATCTAACGTCCAGAATACCAGTGTTGTTGCAGTGTAATTGGGGTCTCTGTCATCCCTTCTAAAAGCTTTCAAATGACTTCCTGTCTCACAGGTAAGGAAGTAGGCGAGACCGTGCTCTACTATGGCTGTCGTCACAAGGCTGAGGACTACCTTTACCGAGAAGAACTGGAGGAGTTCGAGAGGACAGGAGTGGTCACGCAGCTCAACGTGGCGTTCTCCCGAGACCAGGGAGAGAAGGTGGGGGGGGGCTCTGGGATGGAACAGACGTCTGTCTGCATGTTTTTTCCTGGTTTGTTCAGGACATGTCAGCTTTGGGACCCACCAGACCTTGTCTCCCCCCCCCCCCCCATCCTGTGTTGATACTTCAGGTGTATGTGCAACATCTCATGAAGAAGAACAAGGAGCATTTATGGAAGCTGATCCACACAGATAACGCCCACATCTATGTCTGTGGGTGAGTGGCGGTCCTCTGTGCCTTCACGCCGTTCTGTCACTGTGAAGCTCCATGTCTTGGTTTAGATACAAACAGCTGTACCTAATTGGACATTCCATATCAGAGCAGCTCCTGTTAAGTACATGGCCCTGTGGTCCAACAGCAAGTTCCTCCAGTGAGCTGCAGGCTTGCGTTTTTAGTTATTAGTGACCATATTTTTGAGAAAGCAGTCAGTCCCTCAAGCATCTGGCAGTTCTGATGACCATGTGCTTTGAACCCGCAGCCCCGCAAACATAAGCATAAGATCCTAACCTGCTGAGCTGCACACCTCGGGTTTGCGAGACCGTATCCTTAAGCGCCGCTCTTGCTGCCCCACCCAGGGATGCCCGCAACATGGCGCGTGACGTGCAGAATACCTTCTACGACATTGCCGCCGAGCTCGGGGCCATGAACCACACTCAGGCCGTGGACTACATCAAGAAGCTGATGACGAAAGGCCGTTACTCGCAGGACGTCTGGAGCTGAAGACCTCAGACGTCTGACAAACAGCCCAGCTCGCACGCCCCCTCCCCGCACATTATTCCCTTTCAAAAGTGAAAAACCTCCCTGCTCACATGTCCAATTTGTTCCCCTCCTGCCTACCGCCCTGCACATTTGCAGGGTCTTTAACTCTTATGATTATCTTCTTGCAGCCAGTCCAGCAGTAGACCACTAACCAAGCAAACCAAATGTCTCTGTGGCCGATCAGCGATGCAGCCATGGGGGACAGTGGTATGGGTGCAAATGATTTGAGCAAAATGTCATGTGATGTCATTGGTGTCTCTGATGTTGTGGAAAATGAGATTTAATGTACAGCCTCAGACTGTGCATTTTGGGCAGCTGATTGTGGACATTAATGCAGATTTGCAGTAGCAGCAAACCTTATGCAGCCAGTGACTTCAAACAAAATGAAAGGATGACTTAAAATGTGATAAGCATCACTTACGGATGGAACGATGAGTGTGTGCATGTCTAGGAAGTGCTTCTGTTAAACTGTATGTATCGGAAGACACTGTCAGAGTGCTACATGCTGTTCTTCCTACATTGGAAATGCTTACTGTACATATACTGTGCAAAGTTTTAGGCGCTGCCTACGTGTGAATTGGCCATGCATGTGCCATTTGGTGTTTCATTAAGAAGCCGTGAGATCCGCAGCTGTGTATGTGGTTTAACATGAAAAGGGCAGTTTTGGTTAAAAATCAGTCACGTTAGGTTGCCTGACTGTGATTCTATGTGACCATAAAGTGGAAAGATAAGAAAGATATATATTTTTTTTTAATCTCTCAACAGACTCATTCAAAGCAGTACACAGTCACCATGCCGATATTTTACAACCACTGTATATGTATATTTCTGACTGAAGGGTTTAGCTCCTCCTAGGGTCCAACAGCAATTTCCTTAATAGGATTTGAAGGCATGAATATCTTGGTCATGAGCCCAACTTCTTAAAACCACCAAACCTATAAATATTGTAGTATTATTATTATTATTATTTGTTATTATTAATAACAGGTTTTGCCGGAATATCAAGATATTTGCTACGAGGAGCCTATTAAAGGTTAAAAAGAATATGTTTCATACTTGTGGCGATAGTATACTTTAAAAAGAGTTTTTAAACCGTGAACCTTAAAGTTAACCAAGATCACGGCTGCATTTACAGGTTGACTACTACAACTATCAGAACCATTAAGTTGGTACAGAATAATAGCAGTCGAGAGGTATTTTGTAGAAATCCATTCTGGAGTCAGCTTGCGGTTTATCTTTCATGCCTGAAGGCTGAACTGATGTAAATGCCCCTGTCTGTTTGTTGGCACTGATGCCAGGTCATATTGTATGTGCTTTTTATTCATGGCTGAGTCTGTTGGTCCATATGCCTTCAACCTCGTGATGTTCTGTTCCGCAGGAAGCTCACTGAATGTCACTCAGTGCTGTTATGCTAACGGCGTAAACCGTAACCACAGCAAAAACAATATGATGTTCTAAATGAGATTTTTTTGTAATCGTTCGACTGGATCATATAGTATAAATTTTATATGTTACACTAGTGCCTTCCCTTGTATTCTCTGTGGGCTGCAATATCCGAGATGATTTTTAAAAAGAAATGACTTTCATATCTTCTAAGCCAAACATTATAGAATGTTTTGGTGGGGCTGGGATCGAGATATGTGTGTATATTTGAGAAACTGGTACTGTTCATGTTACATATACGCAGTGTAATCCAGTTTTATATGCAATGTTTCTTTGTTTAAAAATAGGCAAGTGTTTTTAAAATAATAAAACGTGAGATTAAACCCATCCATATTTCTGACTGAATCTGTTAATACTGTTTAAACATTGATAACATTTTAGTTTTTGCAATCAAATGGCTGACGGTCATATAAATAAACGCCAGCTACACTTGCATGCTCCTTGCGCAGACTTAATTTCTCGATGGATGAATGTTCATTGCGGCAGTCTCTTCGTATACATGCACGTTTCATCTATGTTAAAAATTTGTTCTGGAAAATATCCTCCTCCTACAATAATCGGCAGCTGTCTTTGCACCAGCACTTGCAGCCTCACCACTAACCTTGAGATGCTCCCACTGCTTAAACTGTTTGAACCAGCCAAAGGTACCTTAAACTGCACATCGTAATCAGGGCCTGCTTTTTGTTTTGAGTCGAAAAAGTGACAATTCCTTTGCTATTATCACAGTACTTAGGGGATTTGCTTTTGGGCCTGGTCTTGTATCCATGTTGCAAGGAGCTTTTCCATGTCAGATATCAGGCTTTTCCTCTATTTAGTCAATACTGTCGCCTTCATGGAAGCACATCCTTTAACAGCTTCTTTAATTTTCTCTTTATTTTTCAGGATGGTGGTTGTGATGGGATGTGAAAAGCAAAAATTATGTGCCACGGCGTTAACATATTTTCTACTTTCATGCTGCTTTATCATGTTCAGCTTCATTTCCAAGTCGATGCTACAGTGTCTCTTCCTGGATTCCTCAACCGGTTTCTTTTGGGAGCCACGATGCACTTAAATTGCGTGACAATAAGGCACGGATTGCACTAGGAAATCAAAACATGCACATGGTAGCAAACGGTGGGAGCTGAGAAAGAAGACGGTGCCTGAAGCTGTGGAGAAATGTTATTGTATATATTTTTAATATTTTAATTTTTGCACAGTTCAGTAAGTTTTTTTTAATGTAATAAAATAGCACTGTACAGGTACTGTATCATCTGCTTATTTTAGCATCCCTCACATATACAATACTGTATGCATAATTTTTATATTTGTATTATAGTTCCTTATCTTCCTTCAAAAAAAAAAAAAAGTCAAGCCCCAGGTAAGCTTGACCCCCTGATCTTTTCAATAGCTAGATGAATACTGTAAGTGTAATACAAGTTAGATATGGACAGGGGGTTAGGCTACGGCTGGCAGCGCTGCACATTCTTCTGCACCTGTTACACTAAAGGATACACACGCTAACGTCCTACGTCCACTTTCAGGCATCTCTCGATCAGTGTATATTAATTACTATGGACCTGGAACGTAAACGCGACTACACATTATTCGATATATACTGACGGGTGCAAAGACGACATGCCGCAGATGGCTGTGCCCACGTGACCCTAACCGGAAGTATCTGGGATGTTCCACATAAGAAATAGGGGGGCTCCAGTACAACAAAGCCTATAAGACTAACAATGGAGCTTCACCAAATCGCCACACCAAAACTGTGCCGAGAATAAACGTGAATTACAGCGTTGCATACGCTGCGGTTACGCATTATTCGACGCTGCTCATAACACGACGTCCAGCACAATCGCAGTGTTCAGGAAACGCGTCATAGCAGGAAGTTGGTAGTTTCAACCGGAAGGTCGGAGTTCATAAGATCCGCATTGGGCGCCTTCATGGTGTCGGGTTTTTAACGTGAAATAGTTTAAAAGGTGGAGTAGTGGTTTTATAACGAGCTGGAAAATGGCTTCTGGTAAGCTTTTGTGACTCACTAATATCATATCAGTATTTATTCGTACATTGAACTTTCGTGAGACGCGTGCGAATTTGAATTTAAGCGCCCTTGCGGCGGATGGTGGGGCTACCCGGTGTTTTATGGGCCGGTGCGCGGCGCCAGGCTGCAGCGTTCACTGCCCACCTGCCCATCGCATGGTCAGCCTGGCACTAATAGACGCATATATCTAGTTGCCGATAGTGATCATCCTGCAGAAGAATGTGTAGTTTGGTACTGGGCCTTATTTGTCCGCCATGTTTGAAGGCGTGCTAGGCCTCGGACCACGCCGGCGCGTGGTGGCGCGTTTTGGGGTAATCGAGAGGTGGACCTTCACTGGCGTTCACGGTTCCTTGAACGCATTTGTCATCTATCGCGGGCACATATTCATGCCCAGGCCCCCTTAAAGTGGCAGAGCCGTCTGATTAACTACACCCAGTCCTCCCTGACCGGTTTCCTCTTTCCGCAGAATCTGGTTACGGTCAGCCTGGCGCTCCACAGCAAAGGTACGGTCACAGACTGAGTTGATATGTATGGTATTACCGAGATGCTTCACGTATACTTAAGCCGTACGATGTACTCCTGTCACGACACAATGACGAGCCTGGCGCTCAAAGTCGGTATCGGCGCTATGCTGCTCACTACAGAAGCCCCAAAATCTTACATGTGGCTGTAATCTAAACATTTTAATGTTTTCTTCTTGAAGTTACTCCTCTTACGGCGCGCCTCCTCCCCAGGGTTACCAGCAGAGTGCGCAGGTACATGCTTTGGATCTTAGGATCGGACCGTAACATATCAGGCCAGAGTCGGCAGTTAAACGAATAAAAATCTTGTGCTGTGCCTTTGCTGCGTAGGGCTACGGTCAAGGGAGTGATGGATCATCGCATGGTGGTCAGAGCTATGGCAGCTACGCACCGCCTGGTAAGTGATCGCTTCTTTGACGTGGTACCTCATATGGTCACATCTTGAAATGCAGTCTTTTGAGCAATATTGGAAGTCTGCCTAATCACATGACACGCCCCCAAAACAGTCCATTAACTGTTTTTGTAGAGTCTGACCTTTATCGCATCATAGAATTGACAAGGTTTTGTATATTGTGAGGAACTGCAACCCACACGGATCCTACTCCTAAGGTGCTTAACTGGCTCAGTCGTCACGCTGAGGCCTTGCATTGGCAGAGCGAGACTTAAGGCTGGTTCACACATCTCCGCACACACGCAACACCCGCGTATCCACTCTGCGTATTCAGACACGGAAACATTCATAGTTGTCTAAACATATACGGGCAACGTTTTTCGATACCAGTACCAGAACGATACCTTGATTTCAATACCGGTCCCTGAATTTTTTTCCAATTCCAGTATGTTTGTAAATCTATTTCATCAACAACAACAATACTACATTAAACATTACAGCACTAATCTTTTATTTGAAGAAGTCGTCTTGTTAGTTATTGGTTAGTTACTGGGGGGATTGATCGGGATCATAATGGGACACAGCCTTTTATTTGTTTTACTGGGGTTCTCAAGTTTAATCAAATGTTTGGAGTGTGATTACATCTGTTAGGGGTGGAGCGTGAGTCTCACGGTCTGTGTGTGACACTTGACAGCCCTGCCTACTGCATTCATTGGATCCCGCTCTGCAAGTTACACCTTGTCTGCACTCTGTATGTGTGCACATTCATGTAATAACATGTTTGCAGCGGGATCACATGCAATAAATGCTATTTTATGATTGGCTCGTAGGTGGCTATTAACTCTTAACTCGATCAGGATATGCTGGGTATTATCTCTTACTTCGGTGAGCGTATGAACTAGTTGAAATACGTGTGTCTCACGGTCAGTGCGTGAGACTTGAGCCCTGATTTTACTTGTACGACCTGTGACATGTTTGTTATTCGTAAATAATTCTGGCCAGCAGATCGATCTTTCCTTTTCCACTGAATAAAAGACAATATTATCCTGGTGCGCTGGCACATTTTACAGATTAAAGTGTTCAGTCTCATTGAGGTACAAAAATAATACCATATACTGTCATTTTTTCTGCACTTTTACATAACTTGTAAAACTATGTTGGCGCCGGTGCTTGTGGTCAAGCAATCGGCAAATTTATCACTAAGCACTGCCTCATTAGTGCCTCTGTGGAACTGAATCGGACAGAGTTCCGATGATCTCGCTCATGCACATATGCATATGTATGCACAGCAATTCCAACTGCCTCCAGGTGTTTCACATGATATACGACAATATGATCAGCCACTATATGTGGGACATATTTGCAAGTCGCCCTGGTGCGCCTAGCTATAAAATTTAGTTGCACTGTCTTCAAAAGTGGTTGCAAAATGCAACTAAATGGTCGCAGCCTGGAACCCTGTGGAACCACACTTTGGTTTAAGCTTTTTTTTATATACCATCCGAAAATCAAAAACAACGCATATGCGAACTAGTTCACAGCTTTCTCTGAGCATGTTTTCCCTCTGGCCTTTATGAGATACTCATGAAATGTTATGTTAGACAGCCAGTCACCAGTGACTTTAGATCTTTACACATGCTGCATGCTTATTGGCTTACAGAAGCTGAGATTTACTGTTTGGGTATCGGAATTTGGCACCGAAAGAATTTTTCGATCCTGGATAGGATTGGAGCATTTCTGTCGGTGCCACAAAAGTTCCAGAGTTAGGTAGCCAGCCTATTATATTTTTATGAATAATATTAATTATTATTTTGATATTTCCTGCACATGTACCACAACAGTGAGGTTTCTGCCAACTTTGGTTAGCTGGCTGGTGTGAGATTTTCAATTCGAGGCAAGTCTAGAATCCCATACCCACCTTTACACGTATGTACAGTTTTATTACGTAGTAAATAGTCTGTAGGGTTTGCAAACTACCCCAACACTCGTCAGAAGCATCCATGTTAGTATATAATGTGGACACTAGTGAATCGTGTGGCCCCCCACCCCCCAGGTTGGCGAAGTTTACCAAGGGGTGCAGCAACAGAATAAATGATGCATAGTCAAGTCTTGTGGATGGAAAGGTTGAGAGAACTTGTCTTGGTTAACCTCTGTTCCCAAACAGAGAACTACGGGCAAAACACCCAAGGCTATTCTGGATCCTATGGACAGCAGTCTCAGACCGGCTATGACAGCTATGGCCAACAAGGCTCAGACCCATCAGGAGGGTAAGATGTTCCCCTCGCTTGCGCCCCAAACTGGTAGACTCCCTAAAAAGTGATTATTTGTCAATAGTTACACTAGCCTGCCTGACCTGTTAGGTTATTGAGCAGCTGTTTCCATGGCATTGCGTTAAGCCACCACCCCATTGGTAATTTCTGAGTGAACGTTATCGGCCGACACGTGTCATCTTGCGTCTCGCAGGTACAGAGAGAGATCCTCGTCATACGGACAGCAGCAGCCACAACCACAGGGCTATGGACAGCCACCTCCACAGCAGCCGGCGTCCTATGGGCAGCCCCAGGCGGCGTCCTATGGGCAGCCCCAGGCGGCGTCCTATGGGCAGCCCCAGCAGCGGCCCCAAGGCTTCAGCCAGCAGGGGTCCTACAGCCAGCAGCCCTACACTGGCCAGCAGCAGGGGGATTTTGGACGACGCAACAATTGTACAGTGCCTTGCCCTTTACACTTCCTTTTGTTTAAGGTGTTTGTACATTTTACAAGAGGGCAAACGTGTTGCTCAGAGGGCTGAGCCTCCGATTGGATGGTCCGAGCCTGACGGAATAGTCGCGCATCTTTGGGCCTTTGAGCAGGGCCCATAACACCCTGCTCCATGGGCGTCGCTGCGAGTGGCTGCCCTTCACAGCCAGCTTGCTCTCAGCTACATATGTGTCTCTGTGTCATGGAGAGCAAGATGGGGTAGGCGAAAAGGGAATTTCCCCACAGGGATCGATAGTGCCATTATTATAATTATTATTATTTTTGCTATTTAGTATTCTTCTGTTTGGAGGTGCCCAAGGGCAGGGTTTGAAAACACTACTGTACAGTGAGCATGCAAGCTAGTCTGTTCCTGATACTTAGTCATTAATCAGCACACACACACCCTAACTAATCCTGACTGCTTCTGATAGCCTGCCTTCTTCCTGCAGATGATGATGATGGTGGTCAGGGCATGAGAAGATATGGGGGAGGCGATGACAGGTCTGAGGGGTACCGAGGCAGAGGGCGTGGGGGATACGATCGTGACGGAAGAGGTGGCCCCCCACCCGGTATGAGGTAAGTGCGCGTTCCGGCCCTCTGAGGTCCCCTCCTGCTCTTCCTCCGTGCCACCCACACGCTGCCGTCCAGAAGCAGGTCCGTGTGATCGGCACCTCTGCTGTGCATCATCCAGATGGTGCCAGTGTCATGCCTGTGGTTTATTGCACCCCCCCCCCTCCCCCCACAAAAGCAAAAATCTTGAAAGAACCTTCGTCTGTGAGACCCAGGTCAACATGTGAATTGTGTCTTAATGGTGAGATGCAGGAAGGGTTACTCCTTGTGTGTCACATCTGATGAGGTTCCTCTAAGCTCTGCTGTGTCCTGGTTCGCTGCTCTCGTTGGAAGGTGGAAGTGGATGGGGGTGGACTTTGGGGATTTTCCTGTGTGCTGGAGCATCAACTTGTGAAATGGGGGGGCGGGACTATCCCTCTGCTTCTTGGTGAATTATTTAAAAAAATGTAATATTTATTTTTTTTTAAAGTGTGCTTATGGGGCACTCGACACTGAGCCGGTAACATGACAGGGATTTATTCACTGTCGTCCTCACCACCGGCTCATCTCGCAGTCGGGTTGCTGTGTGTGAGTGCCGCTGTGACATGACTGACATGCTAAGTGACATGACTGATGGCTAAATTGCCTGGGACCCTCCAAGGCTGATCTAGGGCTGTGTGTGTCTGTTATGGTGGCCTTAAAATGAGCGCCAGGGCGGGTGGTGGTCATTCCTGTTAAGAGAAGGTGACACTGTTTCTCAGATGCTCAAAGTCCAGGCTAAGTGTAGGGGGTGTTGGGTTAAACTGGGCCCACTCGCTCTCCCAGGCCTGTGGAGCCCGACAGTCCACATCAGGTTCGCCACTAGGTGGCGTCATTTACTGTTTGTGACCAGGAGTGTTTGACAGCCGTAAAACCATCCGGGATTTGTTCCCTGCTGGTTAGTCTCACGTTGCACCATGTTGTTTTGATGATGCTCCCTCCCCAGGGCGAGTTGGCTGCCAGTGTTGCCTTAGAAAGCGGGGCTGGGGAGGGGTTTGACCCCTGCAGACTGCTTAGTCTCTCTCCAGTGGCTCTGGCACAGAATGTACTGGAACAACTGGAACTAGTAACAGTGAGCTTTGTGAAAACAGTACGCTTCATTGCCCAGGCAGGTCTGTGAGTCTCCTGCTTGTGACGTTTCAGCATAACGATGACCGCAAGCAGGAAGGTATGATCGTTGACCTGGCACATGAGGAGGTGTTTTCTCCACCCTGTCGTGTCCCCACTTTGTGAATTCACACTGCTTGGGTTTCTGCCCTCGGGTAAAACTTTCCTGGGGGAAAATTTTAATTTTTCACAAGCTTCAGAGTAACTGACATCATCTGCAGTTCATACACGAGTGTCTGTCATGGAGTTCTGTGTTTTTTCTCTTTTAACTTGGTCTACGTTTTATACCACAGGTTTCAAAGTGAATGCGATTTAACTCGGACCTCTTCTGTTGGAGCTCAGTTTAATCTCTCAAATTGGAAGAAAATGTCATGACATTGTGTCGTGATGCTGCTATCTAGAAAAACCTTTTTCAATGCAGTAAAAACCAAGGTAACCTCTGGTTGATCAATTAAAAGTCAGGTAAAAATGCAGCATTGTCTTACTGATCAACCATTGGCCTGTGGGATTATTTGGGTTGACCACCTGAAATCTCATTGGTCAGTTACCCCTCAAGGATTGGCCCATGCAAAAGGGGAAACTCTCATGGTGTAAACTGGTAAAAAAACAAAAAAAAACTCCCCAAAACAAAGCTGGAAATGGGGGCACTGGGTTCGGTGTGACAAAGGAAGGCATCATTTCTTCGATTTTTCCTCTACAGAGGTGGTGACCGTGGTGGCTTCCAAAATTACGGTGGTAAGTGACAAGTATCAGAACCGTTTCCATGGAAAAAGTCTTTTGGCAAAGAACAGGACTCCAAAAGCCACAGTTTGTCCTTGTGTCCATACATAAGCCACTCCTCCTACTGTCCTAGGGTCCTCGTTTGACATGCCGTAATGTTCTCCCGTGTTTACATGTAAAACATTAAAATCTTCCACGGTGGTATTTATTGCATGTTGAAAATGGCAGCTTTTTGCCCCAGAAAGGAAGTGAACATTGTGTGAAACGGAACTTGCCATAGCCCACAAGCAAGCTGGTGGTTTCTCAGTAGACTCTTCTCAAATAGTGCTGATGGCACAAGGGTTGGCTGATCCCGTAGGAAACTGAGGGTGCTGATTCACGAGCACCTTGGCGTCAAGCCCAGTCAGAGCTGTCTAGCTCAAAGGTAGTGAGCTCTGTAGTCATGTAACTTGCCCCTTTCTCCAGTTGTTTTATGCTGCTCTCTCTGTCCTTTGATGTTTTTCAGGGACCAGAGATTATGAACAAAGAAATGATTCTGGTAGGTTTCTGTTGAAGCCTCCCCTGCCGCCGCCTCCACATTGCCCCGGGCCTTAAAGGTGTGATTGATATCTCCCCTGTCCACCAGGGGGGGACGAGGACAACTCGGACAACAACACTATCTTCGTCCAGGGTCTTGGAGAGGATGTCACCACCCAGGAAGTTGGGGACTTCTTTAAGCAGATTGGCATCATAAAGGCAAGATGTCTGCTTCTCTGCGGCTACTTGGTCTGCAATCTCCCATCTCCCATCTTCCTCTGGCTGATGTATGTCTCTCCTACAGGTAAACAAGAAGACGGGGCAGCCCATGATTAATCTATACACTGATAAAGCCACGGGCCAGCTCAAAGGGGAAGCCACAGTCTCGTTTGATGATCCACCCTCCGCCAAGGCTGCTATCGACTGGTTTGACGGTAAGTGCTGACCTCTCTTCCCAATAGGCCGTTGCTCTTTGGAAACATCCCGTGTTCTTGGTATTAAACTAGGAATTTTCTTTACAGGGAAGGAGTTCAACGGGCGGCCAATCAAGGTGTCTTTTGCTACCCGCAGGGCAGAATTCTCACCCCGGGGTGGGGGCCGAGGCCGTGGAGGTGTGTTTGTGTGTTTATTTGTTTGAACCGCTGCTTTGGAGAGTGAAGCCCTGCTAATGGATGCTGTCGTCCTGATGGTTCTGATTTCAGGTTACCGTGGTGCTCGCGCTGGCTTTGGAGGGTTCGATATGAGGGGAGGAGACTGGCTTTGTCCGAACAGGTAATGTATGTGTGTCTGTGTAGGTTACGTGCCATTGGAGTTAAAATGCTAACGGAGAATCCACTCCCCCCCCCCCCCCCCCCCCCCCCCCCCCCCCCCCCCCCCCCCCCCCCCCCCCCCCCCCCCGCCCGCCGCCCGGCCGTCGCCGCCCCCGACCCCC
>JAOYFF010000038.1:4499932-4510262 GCA_025773925.1 Cryptomyrus ogoouensis | reverse complement strand
GGCAATTGGGAGAGAGCAAAAACGTGGACCGTCTGGTGGTCCCCGAGGACTGGGTTGAGAAACCCTGCTCTAGTGAATCTGTGCTTCTGTCTGACCATCACCATAGATCATGCCTGTCTTTCTCAGGATGGGCTCCAGCATTACACAAAATGGAACAGCAGATGAGACCATGATAATGAAATCCACATCGATTTAACTTGGGTTTAAGCAGGGTTGCTGGAAAAAAAAACTAATTTAAGTGAAAGACCAAACCGGTTCTTATTCCTATTCATTGTCATTTTGTCATTTTGTAGTCTGCAAGGAGGGTATGCAAGGAACAGTTTCATTTTACTTTGTACATTGTATTCTATGTACATGACAATAAAGCTTTGAATCTCATGTGATAAGTAATGTTTTGAGTTTGTCTGTGCCTTTTGATCCAAATTCTGAACCAAGAGTTAGTGTGTCCATTGCTCTGGAGTTGTAGACTGATGTTACAAATTCTTTTAAACATGCATTTTAGTTTATTATTTGCTTTTTCCCATTTTTTCCACGCTGCTCTCCTGCTGCACTGCCTCGCTGAACTTCAGTGGTCCATCAAGGTAATTACAGTCTCCCTGAAAATTTAAACTCCACTACCGTATGCATACTGTCGGCCTCAATGAGACTTTGAAGAAGAGGTTTCATTTGCGGAGTGTGCCCAGGAGGCACGGAAAACCCCCCCCCCCCCCCCCCCCCCTTCACCGCAGCTCTTGTGGCAACCTGAACTTCGCCCGACGGTTTGAGTGCAACAAATGTAGCACTCCTAAACCGGCGGACAGCTTCGGAGGTACGGGAGCCGTCGTCTGTGCGTCTTCAGCCTCCCGTGTTGTGATGGGCCGTGCTTGTTGGAAAAAACGTATTCCTTTTGCAGATCGTGGAGGACGGGGGGGCTTCGGAGGCGACCGTGGCGGGTTCAGAGGCCGGGGGGGCTTCCGTGGTGGTGACCGTGGAGGTGGCTTCAAGATGGGGGGCAGGTAGGTGGTAGAGATGTGAATTATAGTGATTTTTAATGCTCCAGTGCCGAACGAGCGAAAAAGAAATGCCTTGGTTATGGTGGCCACACACCAATATCAACAGGATCGACATCATATTAGTACAACGATGTACGAGTGGTGATCACTGTTTGAGTGCAGCGCCTGTGCAGAGTCCCCAAGGGAAAATTTGTTTGTGCTGATCTCGTCACCTATAGGCTTTGGCCACTAGGGGGCTCACTCTTTGCATTCTTTAGCACCTCAGAGTCTGACTTGGTTTTTGGGCTGGTTTTTTCCAACTGGGGTTTGTCTCGTCTTTTTCAGAGGTGACTACAGAGAAGAAAGACGAGACCGGCCGTATTGAGGCTGTCCGTGTCCCATTCCAGAGCGGGGTTTTTTTTTCTTGGGGGGTGGGTTTGTTCGTACTTTCCAGCTGTTTAATCCCATTTGTTCACTCCTAACCTGTCTGACGTTGATGTGCATCTACTGTGTAACCGCTTTCGGGGCTGCAGTGGTGTGGGGGACAGAGACCGAGGGTGGGGGGGGGGCTTTTATTTTCCCTGTTGTAGTTGGTTAAAGTTTGAAGCATGACGCTTGGAAGATGCAACATTAACATGCTTATTGTACAACAGCTTTTACTTCAGTTTTTTTCCTCATATTAAACTGATAATCTTAAATTGTTGTGTTCCATTTCTGGAAATGTCTGGTGTGTCTGCAAATGTATGAAAAGCTCACTACTGGTATTCTGAGAGAGGTCTCCCTCTTCTTGCATATTTGACACAAATATTTAATATAATTCCTGTCACTATCTTAAGGGCAAAGAATATAAGCAATGTAGGTTTGGTTTGTGTAAGTTGTTGCAAAACGGTTTCCAACTGTATGTTTATCACGCGAACCCAGTGCCATTTTACCAGGTAATACAACTTGTTAAAGAAACCTAAAGGAGACGCGCTTTCCGTTCCCGCATCGCCTCTCTTGCAATATGGTGACCTCGTGTGGTTGAAATGTGTAATGACGGACGGTACCCTTACGGAGGAAGTCTGTCCCTGAAAAACGACCGCGCACTGCGCTTGTGGCTGTAAAGGGAGTCGTCCAGCTCAAATGCTTATAAACGCCCCCACCCAAAAACAAGTAAAATATAAACGTTCTAATTATTGGATGCGAAATCGCGGGTAATTGTGTGAAGGCGCATTTGTAATGTTTACTTTTATCAGTAAATTTACTCGATATGATCTGATAAAACTGTTTTGTCCTGGTAAAACCAGAAAAAAATTAACCAGGATACCGTAAATTTAGAAACACAGTGGAACTGTTTAATTGGAATTAAACAGTGGAATTATTTAATTAAACGAAAAAAAAATTTTAAACATTATTTTTTGAGACGTTCATTTTAGGTAAGATGGGTGTTGACGTCTCCTCCTGAGGTCCCCCTCCCTGGTTGGTTTCCAGCCGCCATCCTAGTACCACAACGTGGTGGACCCCCACCCCAATCCTGACGTGGGTGCGTCTTAACGCACAGCTGCGAAACTTTTTTTAATTCCTCCAGCGGGGGGGGGAGACCACTGGCGCATATACCAGCAACATAATACGCTATAGTGAAAGTAGTGGTGCAGACAAGAGCAGCGACGTTACCGGGTGCGGACAGGAGAGTCTCAGTCTCTGCACAGCCTTTAAGGGCTCGCTGTAAGCTCCATTCAGCGCGCCTAACGTTGCTAACCGTCATGGCTCTGCTGTCCATCTTCTGCATCTGGATGCTCTCCCCAAGTCTGTCAAGTGGGACCAGGTTCGTTTACAAGTTCCCCGGGTCGGCGGTAAAATACGTCCCGTCAGGACGGTATGCTGCCCCCCCAGGCGGCAGCTCACACCCCAGGTAAGACCATAGTCCAGGTAGGTGTCAGGTGGTCTCCAATGCGTTTCTGCTGTCTGAACATTCTTTTTATTCATACGTGAACCTGTGGCTTTTGGTAAGAAATAAAATGCACCAGTAGATCTCAGACTGGCTGTCAAAAGACGCAACGGGATTTGCCTACTGCCGCCTCCTGGTATTTGCACAGGGTTTAAAAGAACTTTGCTGGCACATTAGTTATGGTATGTTGCAAATTTTTCCTCGTGGTTTCCTGATCCAGTTGCCGGTGTTATGCCGAAAAAGGCATCCCTGCCGTAGAATGCATGCCTGTCTCTAAATGACCGATTGGTCGATGATCAGAAACGAGTTAGGCTACTGTAGTGCTAATCGATAGCCCTAACCCTAATCCCCAAAAAACCCATAAAACCCTAATCCCCAAAACACCCCTAAAAGCTCAACTCCTCAGAACACCGGCATGCATTCTACGGCAGGGATGCCTTTTTCGGCATAACACCTGTTGTATCTGATCGGGAACCATTCCACTTATCTACAAATGCTCTGCACGTGGTTTTGGTCTTGTGTCAGGGTATAGCCCAGCATCCCGGGTCCCAGGCGGCAGACCAAAAAGCCGCCTGCGTTTGTCACTAAGCCTCGGATATTGGGAATTTTCATCAGCTGCATTTATAGATCCCAACGCTGGTTCCCAACTTCAGAACCAGACGATATGTTATTTGGACTTTCTGTATAACCGAAGGGAGACAAATTAACCATAGCCTGTAATCCTAGGTGTACTTAGATCTCTCACGAGGTTTTGAAATTAGTCGGTTGTGCCGTGATTTCTAGTCTGACGTCGTCACCGCTTTTTGAAAAATAATGTATGTTCAGCTGAGGGCCACCTTAAGGCTTCTGCTGACGATTTGTAACTTAATGAAAACGAACTACATTGCAGGCTATATGTTTGTATGACCATTAGCCTAAATGAAGGCTTTTAAAGGTAAGTGTATGAGGAGTGTTTTCTTTTTTTGCGTTCGCACCTTGTGTAAAAGTATTGCAATGTGCCTGGTTCATACATCTTACTTTCAGTATATTGTCAGAGAGCCTTGTGTGATTGTGGTTAGTTACAGATAATGGCAGCATTCTCTGGAGAAAGTGTTATCTGTAAATCTTCAGTAAAACCCCATTGCATGTCCCTTTTGGAAGAGGTAAGAGGGTTATGAGCAGAGCCGTCTCCATTTGCTCTCCCCTTTAGAAACTGGTGCCAGTACACCGTGCTGAAGACCGTATCCTGCCAAGTGCACAACAGGTACGTTGAGATCATGGGCGCCGCCACCATTAAATCTGAGGGGGACGTGTCCCCCTCGCATTTCATAATTATTCGTTTGCCCCCCCTCCCCCCACACACATATGACATAAAATATTAGTTCACCCAGCGCTGTTTCTACTGCTTCGCCAAAGAATCCATTCCACTTGATCGATATGAGAATACACATACCACTGAAAGACCACTCCAGGTTTTTCAGGTTACCTACAACAACTCACCACACACAAGTGAAGTGAATCATCAGTGCAGGTCATTGAATTAAGTGACTTTTGTAGGTAAAATTAGGTGTTTAACAACCTGTTAAAAATACACCAGAATGCAGGAAATGGCATCTAATTCACTAAAAAAATTCTGGGGAGGGTCCCCGGACCCCCGCCAGTGTGTCCCCCAGATTCAAAATGCTTCTGACGCCCCTAGTTGAGACACTAAGGCTAAGGACGAGCACTTCATTGGAAGGCTAACACAACCCTAGCGTTTAGCCAAAGGCTACGGTAATATATAGAGATACACAGCTCACCGCATCCATCGCTGTATGTTGTTGTTTATTAAAAAAACACACACATACATACACACATCTGCTCTGCTATGCAGTAACACCCACTAATCTCAGTGGACCTTTTTCATTGTGGGGTGCTGTAATTTTTGGTGTTCTTATTTAAGAGCCCACAGAAATGGGTATAATTAGTAAAACATATAACATTTTTCCCAGCATGCAAATATCTCTTGGCCCAATCCTGGTTCTTCTTTATGACAGCATTACCACACAACAATTCATACCTATCCACAGTGTCTGTGAGGAGAGACATAACCCTGTAATTGAATTCTGTTCATAAAAAAACTTTGCGGAAAACTCCACAAGGCAGTAATATGTTTAAAGGGTACATAAAGTTCTTTTCTTTAAATACCATCTGTTAGACAATGATGGTTGACAAGCAAACACAGATGGGATTCGGTTGCTGGAAGAAATTGCCGTGGTTGACCTCTGGAATGATGCATGGCAGTTATACACCAGAGCAGAGCCACACAAGCTACACCCGAGGGCTGCCATGTTGATGATAGACTGTAAACTCTCTGAACGAAAGTCTTTTCTACAATGGGATGCAGATGCTAATGTTCATCAGTCTTTCTAGTCATACTGTCTCTGATAATGATGGAGTTCCCTCCACCCCTGTTAGTTTACTAATCGCAAATTTCCGCTGTCCTGTTCCCCATGTCTGAGATGGTAGATAACACTGTTTGGTCTAGGAGAACGTATCTCCAGTTAATGGGTGAAGACAGGCATCTTCTTAAGCAATTCCTCAACACGCAAAATAAGCCGATTTACGAACACAAGGAAAATATATACGATCGGGAGCAGGCAGACAGAAAGGATCGAAATGACAAGTTTAATCTATATGTCTAATACCCATCCTTCGACTGCCACCTAATCTACATTGGTCTACTCCGGGGGCCCCGAGGCAGACCCAGGACACGCTGAAGGGATTATATCTCTTGGCTGGCTTGGGAATGCCTTGGTATTCCCCCAGAGGAGTTGGAGGAGGTGGCTGGAGAGGAGATCTGGACATCGCTGCTTGGGATGGATGGATGAATGGATGGATGAGTAATCCACATCTATACACATACAGTGGTACCTCAGTTCTCGAACTCATTAGAACTCGAATTTCTTAAAAGTTGAACCAACAAGTTCGAAAAAAAATTACCTAGAGCTGGATCTGAATCTCAGAAGTCAAACTGTGAACGCCAACCTAAGATAACTTGTACGGGCGGGGAAATGAGTCACGTGGCACGTCTCTCAGCGGAAACAAAGGGTAACGCTTCAGTCTCAGTCTCGCATTCGCTGTGATAGCATCGTGCATGTTTACACTAACTGAATACATATATTTAGACAGTAAAAATACATTTGGACAATGATAGACAATAACAGTAATTTATTATTATATAATAAAATACATTTAAAAATAAATATTTCTTATTGATTGTTTTAATATTAATAATAAACCATTAATACATTTAATTATAATATTGTCGTGCAGAGCGGGGACGGAACGGAGACAAAGGTGCAGACGTCAGGGAATCGGGGAATACTGGGTTTAATTACAGGTAAGACAGGCAAAACGCAGGCGGACAATACAATGACCGGACTGGGGAAACAAACTGAAACACGGACTAAATACAGAGGGCTAATGACAACAACCAGAAACAACCTATCACACGGGGTTAACGAGGGGGCGTGGCACACGGAAGGAGCGGACGATCGGGGCAGGACACATTGTTTTTTTTTAACTTTACACATTGTTTGGATACATTTATTTTCTTACTTTACAAATTACTGTTTTGATAAATGTGCTTAGATGTGTTTAGTACAGTATATGCTATTCTTGTTTTATCCTGTTCATTTTGTGTTTAAATGCTAAAAAAAAAAAAAAAAAAAAAACATATTTAGGTGTAATTTTGGGGGCCGGGAACCAATTAATTGGTTTTCCATTATTTTTTATGGGGAAAATTTGATCAGAACTCGAACTTTTTAGGATTCAGTCCGGCGTTCTGAACGGATTAAGTTCGAGTTCTGAGGTACCACTGTACTCCATTTTTGCCATTTTCAAACAGCTTAAAAGATCTGGAAAACACTTTAAGGTCCTGGCCCGTGCCTTGATCTCTCAGTCTCTCCTTTTGGTGGCCACGCCTGAGCCCTGCCACATGTCTTCCGCAGCGAGGAATCCCGGTTCTGGAGTCACCACCAAGGTTTAAGCCAAATGTATGCATCAGGGGCCAAGCGCATGCTGGCAAGGTCCTCATTTGTGTTAAGTGAACAAAAAGGTGGGACAGACCTGAGTGCAAAATCAAGGTGGCCGGTTTCAGCAAAGGCTTCTCTGCGTCAGTTACAGGACCCAGCTCCTGCCCACGTACCACGTGGCGTACCGACAGGTGACGGCCTTGGAGTGGCGCTGCTGTCCCGGCTTCATGGGCGAGAACTGCAGTAAGGGTAAGCTGTCTACAATCCACTGTGGCTTTGGGACTCTGTTGTGATTGTGGAGGAGGTGGCTGTCCACCTCCCAGACTGTTCTGGTGTGGCAGTGAGGCGTTATGGGAGATTTTGAAATCTGTGTGGACAGAGATTAGCATACACTGTGGAGCAGTGTTTCCCAACCCGGTCTTCACAGACCCACAGCCAGTCCACGTTTTTGCTCCCTCCCACCTCTGCACCAGGCACGCCACATTTTTGTTCAGGAAACGTGGACTGTCACCGGGTCTCCGTGGACCGGATTGGGAAGCACTGCTGTAGACTGGGGATCGTTTGGCCTGCCTGGTGCTGATGTTCTGTGCCTGGTCTAGTAGTTTGGGCTGCATTTAGCACCTGCCCCCCCCCCCCCCTCCATACACACACACACCCCTGCTGGAAAAGTTCACTGAGCCAGTGCTGACTGGGTATATTACATTCCCTGCTCAGAAACATTCCCCCATAACTCTACCTATTCCTGGTCCCACCATCTCTCTTACACAACAGGGAAGTCATGGAGGGAGAGGAATCCATAATCATTCGTGATATTTTATTTTCATCCGTCTGGGTGAGAATCCTGAAAGTTATCCCAGATACAGGGTTACAGGCTATTTCTAAACTCCTCATATATTATTGATGATGATGATAATCCTGTGAATGGGTATATGGCCATGATGATTGTATTTGACATAAAAAAAATGTATGCGATACAAAAACAACCAAGTTACTAGCATACATTTGATACACTATATGGACAAAAGCACTGGGACACGCCTCTTAATCGTTCAGTTCTGGTTTTTCATTCCGACCCATTGCCACAGGTGCATAATATCATGCACGTAGCCATGCAGTCAGGTTTACAAACATGCAGTTAGGTTTACAAGAGCTCAGTGAATTCAAGTGTGGTACTGTCATCCCTATTAGATATTCCACGATCCACTGTAAGTGGTATTATTGAAAAGTGGAAGCAGTTAGGAACAACAGAAACTCGGCTATGAAGTGGCAGACCATGTAAAGTAACAGAGCAGGGTCGCTGAGGGCTGAGCCGCATAGTGTGTAAGTCGCCAACGCTCTGTTGACTCTAACTGCAGAGTTCCAAACTTACTTTGGCATTAACCCAGGCACAATAACTGGGAGCTTCATGGAATAGGCTTCCATGGCTGAGCAGCTGCATGCAAGCCTCACATCACCAAGAGCAATGCCAGGTGTCAGAGTGGTGTAATACTCGCCACCGCTGGACTCTGGAGCATTGGAAAGGTGTTCTGTGGAGTGACGAATCACGATTCTCAGTCTGGCAGTCTGGGTTTGTCGGATGCCAGGAGAACATTACTTGCATGACTGCATTGTGCCAAGTGTAAAGTTTGTTGGAGGAGGGATAATGGTATGTGGTTGTTTTTCCGGGGTTGGGTTTGGCCACTTAGTTGCAGTGAAGGGAACTCTTAATGCTGCAGCATACCCAGACAATTTCAACAATTCTATGCTTCCAACATTGTGGGAACAGTTTGAGGAAGGCCCCTTTTCTGTTCCAGCATGACTGTGCCCCAGTGCACAGATCCAGGTCCATAAAGACATGATTTGGTGAGTTTGGTGTGTAAGAACTTGACTGGCCCACAGAGCCCTGACCTCAACCCCATCGAACACCTTCGGGATGAATTACAATGGAGATTGTGAGCCAGGCCTTCATGTCCAACATCAGTGCCTGACCTCACAAATGCTCTTCTGGATGAATGGGCAAAAATTCCCACAGACACTCAAATCTTGTGGACAGCCTCCCCAGAAGAGTGGCAGCTGTTATGGCTGCAAAGGGGGAACCAGCTCCATATTGATGCCTAGGGATTTAGGATGGGATGCCATAAAAGTTCCTGTAGGCGTAATGGCCAGGTGTCCCAATATTTTTGTCCATACAGTGTATCTCACAAACCTTGGCGTACTAATAAGCTGCTTCCTTCTGCTCTGGGCCAGAGGGCCCCTTGCAGGTCAGGTCTGCTACTTTCATTTCTGCTACAACATTTAGTTAGATCTCACGGACCTTCTTGTAGTCACCAAGCGTGAGGTCATAGACCCGCCAACTTGGTCCCATCTTTTACCAGCCGTTGGTCTCGGAGCAGGGGGGCTGGGGAGGGGCACTGCGATGAAAACTGCAGATCTCAGGACCCCTGAACACCCCATCCCCCCCCCCCCATCTAACAGCTGCATGTTCAGCTGCTTGTGGTCTGAGTGTAGATCCTGTACTGTCACAAAGTGGGGGTGTTTTGGGAAAAACATGCTCAGGTGGGGAAGGGGAGTCTCTGGCTGTTGCAGGATCATCATCGTATTTATAAGAATGCGCGATTCGTTCTGTTTTTTTGTGCACATTTCCTGTCTCCCTTTTTTGTCTGGGATTCCTCACTTATGGCTGATCATCTTGTGCTGTTCAGTAACTTCTGTTTCCCCTTTGTCCTGCATTCCGCATGTACGACTTTGTCTTTTGCTGTAGTTTCCGGAGTTTATTTTTTAAGTGCATCATCGGAACTGTCATGTGGATCATCAGCTGCCTGGCCGCACGTCTCGCACGCGCATGTTTGGCTTGAGTGAGTCGCCAGGAAGTGACATGGTGCCAAGGGAGGGGTTGCACGTCTGCAATCGCTCACATCCTGCCGGCAGCACCTTGGTTTTTATATGGCCGGGTTTCCGGCGCCCGTCACAGCAGGGGCAGGCAGCATCACAATAGCATGGTCCGGGTAGGTTTTGAACCCTGGGACAGTGTTGGTCCTCAAAACACCTGCCCCCACCTGTTCAACTCACAGGCTATAACTCTGTCATCTCAATGGAGCTTCCCAATGTTGTATCTACCAGAAGCATAAATTCGAGTTGTGTGGGACGCTGACATACGTGGTGAGGAGTTTAGTTTAGTCACCAGCTACATTGAACCACATGACAACTGGTACTTTTTAGTTGTCTGTGCCGCTTGTCCGGGTGCGGTGTGCTGCTTTTGTTCTCTGGCCCCCACCCAATCCACCCCCCACCAAGGGCCGCAGGTACACCCTGGGTTTTTCCTCAATTCTGTCTCTTCCCAGAATCCCGTTTGCTGTTTATGAGGGTGAGGCGGGGGCCGCAGTGACACCATGAGACCCCCCCCCCCCCCCCCCCCCCCCCCCCGGCCGCCCCCCCCCCCCCCCACACCCCCCCCGCCA
>JAOYFF010000038.1:4468177-4494973 GCA_025773925.1 Cryptomyrus ogoouensis | reverse complement strand
AAGACGGGGGCGGCGTCAAGGCTTTTGGGGCCCCACCCCATACACAGCGTAAACAGTCCCCCCCCCCCCGCCGGCCTCCCCCAAGGGGAGGGGGGGGGGGGGGGGGGGGGCCACCCCTCGGGGGGGGGGGGGGGGGGGGGGGGGCATCGGGGCAGACTGTTTAAAGGGCACGCGGCATCCTCTCTCTATTGGGGGGTTAGGATGTAACTGAAGGCACTGACAACCCCCTCGACGGGCCCCCTGCTGCTGCCGCCTTCAGTAATTAAGAAGATGCGGGACCACAGGGTGCGATGTGATTAGTTGAAATGGAAGCACTGGGAACTGGCACACTGGACTGTGGTACCATGGTGGGGGGGTGTTTGTGGTGGGCCCTGAGCTGGGTCCATTGTGTGTTCTTGCTGTCTGAGCTGAGCTGGGATTTGCCAGTGAGCAGACAGACAGAAAACAAGCCCAGGAGAGGTGGGGGAGGGGGGGGCAGTGTGCTTTCTGTTACCCAGAAGCCGCTGCTGTGCTCATGGTGCCCCGAGGGGCCTGGTTTGTTTTTTTAGAAGCTGGGGGGCTCTGGGCTGCCACAGGCACGCCGGACAAGGCTTGGAGGGGATCCAGTGTGACATGCCCCCCCTTATCTTGGTACCTCTAACATCCTGCCTTTGTGTATTTTCTGCCAGGAACCCTCTGACCCCTGAAGAGCTGGCACAGGGGGGGCGGAGCCTGTAGGAAACACGGCTGGCTGATCTGCCTGCTGTACATCCCTCATATCGTTTTAAAATGTTGTTCTGTGTTATCATGATGGGTTTTCTGACCACCGTGCATATATGTGAGTCCGAGGCTTAAGACACTCGTGGGTCTGAGAGTCTCTCTCTCTCTCTCTCTCTCTCTCTCTCTCGTCTCCTCAGAGTGCTTCAACTGCACCAGCTACACCCACATGACGGACAGACTGACCCACATCGAGTCCAAGGTAAGTGCAGTTGACCCTCCAGGCCACCGGAGGCAGTGCGCCATGATTGCATCCCCATCAGATTGTATGTGTGTGTGATCCCTTCTTTACAGGCTGAATTAGTAACACCTCTTACGGCCCATATTTCTGCCATCACAGGGAGGGCTCTTTCTCACCTGTTTTCCGCTGCTTTCGCCTCCAGATCAAGCAACTGGAGAGCTGTAGACCTCCTCCATCTGTTAACGGCCTTCCTGAGGGGTCAACCGAGAACGAAGTGGATAGACCTCACCCCACCCCTAGTGGCCCCCAGGGGCCCCACCTGCCAGGTGAGCTGGTACCCAGGGCTAACGTCATCCTGGAAGTCCCACTCCCTTCTCTCCGGTTCTGAAGTAATCAGGCCCCATGCCAGTGCATCTCCTGCCTTTCCCACCAATTTGCACCTCCTGCCCCTCCCTCGTCACCACGCTATGTTCTTCAGGACCCAGAGGCCCCCCAGGTCCACCTGGACCTCCAGGAAACCCTGGGTTAATTGGCTTACCAGGACCCAAAGGAGAAATGGGCCTCACAGGACTGCCTGGCCCAGTAGGCAACCCAGGTAAGTCCCCCACCCCCCTCCAAGGTCTTTAACACCTTAGCCCAAATCTCACAACATCTTTCCAAATCAAATGGCTTTGATTACTGCCAGAGGAGATGTGATTGGTTACCATCATTGTCACAGGGCCAAAGGGAGACCAAGGCTACCCGGGAGAGTTCGGGCCGCCGGGACCCCCAGGCCCCCCAGGCCCCCCCGGGCTGCTGACTCACCTTTCCGTCAGAGGAGATATGTTCGGTCAGTACCCCCCGTTCGGTCAGTACCCCCGCCCCATTCACACACGCACCATGTGATTCGGTCATCAACCATGTGCAGTCTGAGAAAACTGCACATGGTCGAGAAGGTGGCATTGCTAGGGTCGCATCGCGGATCCCGGAACACCCCTGGCAAAGCTGACGGCCCAAAAATTGCTCTCGCTTTCCCCGGACCAGGTCGTGGCTGTACCTTCAGAACTGTACCAGTAATAATGTGCCTGTTTGCAGAGGTGAATCGTTCAGGTCCAGAAAGTACAAATCCAGACCAAGATTTAGTTTCAACCAACCAGATGAGCATAAAGAGTCACAGTCACAGAGTACTTAACTGGTTGGTTGAAACAAAATCGTGATCTGGAATTTTACTTTCTGGACCTGGACCATTCACCTCTGCCTGGTTATAACCTTGCTGCGAGACGTCCTACATGACTTAGGTCAGTGTGCAATTCCTGTGTGCAGTTAAATTTAATAATGTGTTTATCTTCTGTAATCATTAAGTGTTTATGTGTAGATAAATGACATTTAAAGGAATGTTTGATGCTACTTGAACAATCTTTTTTTCATTTAACTTTAAATGTGCTCAGTTTGGGCATTTTAAGGTTGACAGCCATGATTCTGTTTAATTGTCGGAACACTAGAGGGCAGCAGACCCCATCTCAGGCAGCCTGTCTCTCAAGCTGCGTTTAATTTGAGGCTGCCTTTGTTGAGGACTGGTCTTGGGCCACAGTCGGCCTGCTGTAAATCAGACCCAATTTGTAACCTGTCAGCACTATAGTCGGATTTTGGAAAGCAAAGATTGGATCTCGGGCCAAAAGCCTTTTAGAAAAAAAAACCTTTTAAATGAATCCCCATGGTGTCAAGCTACTTCACGCTGACTGCCGGAGCTCCAGAAATGAGATCCAGAGGGATGTCTGTGCTCCCATTTATGTGGACAGCCGGGTAATTTGCAGGTGCGTGTCGCCCCCCCCCCACTTCACCCCAGCATAGAGGGAGGAGGAGGGCAATCGACAGGTGCTTGGTTCCTGGGTCATGGGACACGCGGTCCACAACGCTGACCTGTTCCATGCTGTGTTCTCGGGCCTCCATCATGGGAGCAGCAAACCAGCCATCCCAGAAAAACCAGCAGCCCCAGTAAAGGAGCATGGGTCACATTAAATGCTGCATTTTGAGTTTTTGTTAGGCTTTAATCATTTAAAAACCGAAGGACGTTTCTCATCTTTCTTAAGATCATAAGACAAGATAACTCGAGTCGTGTTGCCCGTGGGGGGCATCCGGGGTGTGAAAATTGTATGAAGTAACAGGAGACGAAAAAGCCCTGTAAGACAAACCACTTGATGGTGACAGTATCATGTGCACTCTGTACGTGTGCCACTTTCCCACAAATGTTTACTACGTTCCTCTTGCTTTCCTTTTTTTTCTTTTGAAAGATGAAGACGCTCCTTCTTTGCGTGGCCCCCCTGGGCCCCCCGGTCCTCCCGGCCCTCCAGGTCCCACTGGGCTCCCAGGTAACCAATCTGCACATGAGAGACATCCTCAGACACTTTAATGGCTTCTGGAGTCACTGCCCACATCCACTCACTGTACTTAACTGGGGACAGCTGAGCAGAAACAGCCGCTGGCAGTGGCGTTTGGTCCCACAAACACTCAGGCACTAAAAACACACTGTCAGCACCTGAGAAAACGGTCTGTGCTCATCTGTTACATGCCACAGGCTCCCCGGGACCCGCTGGAGTGCCAGGCATTCTGGGCTCGGTTGAACATGACGTGAGTACGATGACATTCTCTGTGTGGTGAGATGCTACAGTATGTGGACTTTGAGCCGCACGCTGCTGTGTATGATAGAGAAATGCAGTGTATTGTGTGTGTGTGTGTGTGTGTGTGTGTGAGTGGGGTCCAGGTATACCTTACCTTCTGGGGACCAAATGTCCCCACAACGTGATGAAATTTTTTACCTTATGGGGACCAGTTTCCTTTGTTTGGTTACTTATGGTTATGGTTAGGGCTGGGTAGGGGTTAAGGTGGTCATAGTTAGCATTAGCATTTTTCCCATAGAAATGTATAAGCGGTCCACAAAAAGATATGTTTACACGACTGTGTGTGTGTGTGTGTGTGGGTCTTTCATTTGTGTGCATGTGTTTCAGAGCAAGGCCGGCTATTGGGGCAAACCTGGCAACCCAGGACCCAAAGGAGACCCAGGGTCCATGGTGAGCCCAGTCCTCTTGTTCAGAACAGTCTTGATTAGTTTCCTTCCAAATGAACTGGCACTTAAAGTCTTTGAGGATTCCAGATCTCAATCAAATGTAAATTGGAGCCTAACCTGAATAATCACATGATAACATGGAGAACATGCGCGGCATATGATTTAATAAGCTTACCGGTTTATTTATTCCTTAGATGAGGGAAACCTGGTAAATAATTGTTAGTAAACAGAAACATATTCATGAAAACGTAACCCTTCAACATCATGGCTAACGCCGTTTAAGTACAGGCCTCTAGCTTCCTGTCCAACAGCAGTCACTCGATGGGCCCTGATTTGCTGTTTTTACCCTCGCCAGGGACCCCCTGGAATGATTGGTGAGCAGGGCCTGCCGGTAAGTGGTGAGAGGCAGCTCTACACACCTGCCAGGCTGTCGGACTTCATGATAGTCCCATGTGTGACGACATCATTTTGGACACTGAAAAAAAGACAGGAATATTTCTGGAATCTTTTTAGTTATTCCGCAACAGAGTGTCTGTGTGTTTGCATCACCAGGGTGCTCCGGGGCCCAAGGGTGAGCCAGGACAGAGCATAGTGGAGGTGAGGAAAGACGGCGGCGCCCACACCGAGCCCACAGTCGTGAGCGAACATGCAAATATTCAGAAACCCAGCTCTTCAAGATGTCAGCTTGAAACTGGGGAAGGTTTTTGATTGGTCAGAGCAGCTGTGGTAGGAGGGGCTAATTGACAGTGTGGCTCTTTGCAGAGTGAAGCTATACAGCAATTAAGGGAGGCCTTGAAGATCCTGGCGGAGCGAGTTGTTATCCTGGAGCACATCGTCCCCCGAGGTGCGTTAAGGCTCAGGTTTCCGCCACTGTTAGGAGCAGATGTTAACACACCACCCATGTTTTCTGAGAGTTCGCTTAGGGTTTCAGTTGGGTTGTGTTTCTCAAGGAGCCTGGTATTAAGTGAAAGGTGCAATCAGTTTGCTCCTTTCTCACAACCTCTTACCGCCCAATATGTTCGTGCAGAGAGTACGGCGGAAACTGGATCCGGGCAGGATATCCTCAGTGACCTGTCCCTCCTGCCCACGGAATAGACAAGAAAAGTGGAGACCATTGGCTATTCTTCCTCAATCCTGCGCCCCAGTCACCCAGTTGGAAAGACGAAAGAGAGGCGAAATCACAACTGACGAATGAAACGCAACTAATCAGCTGGTGGTGGTGGTGGTGGTGGGGGGAGCAGGTGGGGACTCAGAACTCGGAGTCCTGGTTTTACTGGAATTGATGGGGAACAGCGAATGGTCAGGTTTATTCAGGTATTAGTGGAGATAACTCCTGGCCCTAATCCTGTCCATTCTGTTTACTGTGTCTTCTGTGGATGTCTTAGGATGTATGATATTAATGCTCTTTTTCACGTTCTTGTCCTTTCCGGTGTTTGTTAACCTTACACCCTGTGTGTTCCCCTCAGTGCCAGGGCCCCTCCAGCCTTAATCAGTATGTGTGCTGTCTCTCATGGTCCCCAGTGTGACCATTTCAGAGCAGACCACTGGTTTCGCTCATCGGGGCTGACAGGGACATGGCAGGTACTGGGGGAGCTGATGGCAAGATTTTTCTTGGGGGAAAACGGCTCCTTCAGTATCAGATTTTATTTCATATTTAAAATCCTTTCCGAAATGTTTGCTTATTCCTCCAGACAGATCACCTGTTTCCTCCCAGACAAAATGCCTTTTTACCCCCAGAAAGACTGGCTTTTCCCCTCCAGAGAGATTGCCTTTCTACCCCCAGACAGACCATCTGTTTGCCCCCAACAGACTTCCCTTTTGCCTCCAGACAGACTGCCTATTTGCCCCCAGACTGCCTTTTTTCCACCAGGCAGACTGCCTTTCCCCCCCAGACAGATTACCTTTTTACCCTCAGAGACCATTTGTTTGCCCCCAAAGAGATTTCCTTTTTGCCCCCAGACAGACCACCTATTTGCCCCCAGACAGACTGCCTTTCCCCCCCAGAAAGACCACTATTTGCCCCTAGACAGACTGCCATTTTACCCCCAGACAGACTGCCTCTTTCCCCCCAGACAGATAGCCTGTTTCCCCAAGGATCCTGCATTCTTTCTCTTGTCGTTTTAGACCTGCATTTTGTATAGATAATATCTAACTTTGATAAGTATTTTTTATATATATATATATATATATATATACATGTATTAGCTGTAATCTGAGATGGACATACAGTCCAGGCGTGCTATGTGGCTAGATTATCAGTATCACTGAGTTATGATGTAGCAGTCCTACTCTTGGGCCCAGTGACTTCTTTTGAGTTGCCGGTTATTTGATTGATTGATTGACTGATTGATCTGCCAGCTCCTCATTCACTAGCCCTTTAAACACATATCGCTCTGAAGTTTTCCTAACCAAATGTGTTCCGTAACTGTAAAAGTGATATACTGTAACTTCCAGCTACAAACCATTAAAGTTCCTTTCCCCCATTACTGTTCTGTTTCTCCTACAACCTCACAGAATCGGCTTTGACTCCTGCAGATCGGTGTCACCTTCACTTCTGAGATGTTTCTTCATGGGGGTGGAGCTTGCTCCATGGTCATTCGGGTGGAACATCTCCTCACACACTTGCGCTTGTCCGACTTCAAAGGGAAGCGTTTGGATGGATCCCTGAGCGGCTGTCAGCCGTCTGTGTGGAAGGAACCACGTGTCGAACAGGGCGGGGGGGGGGCTTTTTATGTTTTGGCAGCACTTGGGCAGCTCGTGTTCACCATGGAAGGCAGCCCTGTCACGAAACTTGCCGGCTCTGTAGTGTGATTTTATTGCACATTTCATTGTTACGACGGCCTGCCGCAGTGCGTCTCTATGCAGCAGACACATAAATGTCAGCAGTGACAATAACAGGCTTCTTCTGCAAAGTGCACTTACATAAGCTTAATGTTTTTGCTGTTTTCCTACATATATGTAAATAATACATGCTGCTTTCTTCCTGACGGATGGGGCTAAGTCTGTGTGAGAAGTTCTTCAGGGTTGTTTTAGTGAAGTCCAGATGTTTCAGGGGGTTGTGGTCCACATTAGACTCCTTTAGTACATCTGGCATCAGTGGAAGAAGCGCGTGTCAGTACCCTTCTGTTGCTATGGCTAATCTCTTATCCAGTGTTAGGTGTAATGCTCAGAAGCTTACTCTATATTTATGTGAGAAAAGGCACTTGTGGTTTACGTCACAAAGTACAATTCACCATGAATCATCTAAATATAGCCTGTATTATACACTGGAATGAGCAGAAGCCAGAAATGATAATTGACATAATGGCATGACACACGTGTGTGTTGTCATGTTTGCGTCTGGCTGTGGTGCCTCGAACTCCCGTGTAAACGTGTTTACGAGGGGTGCGGCCTTTGCATGCAGCCGCCTCTGAAAGTTGCTGTCTCTGGGAATCAGTTTCTTACTTTCTAGCACATTCCATTAGTTTCCCCCAAACAGGAAGCCGGTAAATACCACCAATGACCAGTGAGCACGACTTTTAGGGCTATTGCAGCACGTTGGAGTACGAAATGGACAAATTGCACAGAAGTGTTCAATGGTGTGACCAAAAAAGGAAGCGGGAGATTCTCTTAGAAAGCAGAGGTTCAGAGAGGACACTGTGGAGCTTTTATTGGGTAGTAAACTGGCAGCAGTGTCTCGGGTGACAAGAGGAGGCCCAGGCTTTGCGGTGTGACACTATGTACAGGCAGAGGGTTCGAGTAGCTCCGCCCACTCAGTCCTGCTCCTTGTCCTCTCCGTGGGTGATGACATAGCACAGGTTCTTGTAGTCCAGGTTGCCCGAGACGTCCAGCGGGAAGTTGGTGAACATCTGGTTCACCTGTGGGGGGAGGCACAGAGTGCTGAAGCACCGTGCTGGTGTAATCAGCGGGGGGGGGGGGCACAAGCATTTGAGTGTCACGGCGACCCAGGCCCGGGCAAGGACACCAGTCCTGTTACTTTTGGATTATCTTGCCTCTTATCTGTCTCTCTTCCTCTCCTCCCCCCCCCCCCCCCCCCCAACCATTTTCAATAAGCACTTAGTCAGTCCATCTCAGAGTAATCCACAGCCCAGAAACCTTAACAGTAAGAGCAAATACAGGTAAGTCCTTTGCGCCAGCTGTGGTGAGGTACACTGAACACCCCCCACAAAACACACTACTGCTATGGAGCTGTATGGCATAAATTGGCTCACAGATTGAGAAACCACAAATGTCTGCTGTAATAGCATTCATGAAACTTCTTAGTCTTTAAGAAGAAAGGTATATAAAAATAAAACTGGAAATTGGGTGTTATAAGCATGTGTCTGTGGGATGGAGGGGGGGGCAAGTGCAGTGCTGGCCATTAAAAGGTTTCCGTGTGTGTGTGTGTGTGTGTCTGTAGGCTTCTAAGAGAGAGAGACGCTGAGGTAATGTTTTGTATTGAAAAATTACAGCATGATCTCACTGTCTGGGCACATTCTTCCTTTTAAGGCTTTGACTTTCATGGATCCTGGGCCACTTTGGTTGGACGTCTCATCCCTGCTTTGTGGGCCTGTATGATTCGCACTGTTTGTGTGCGTCGATCAGATGTCCTCTGCTCATCTCCAAGATATCGTAACGGTCTGCTGAGGTGGCCCTTGCAAAGGCGCATCTTAAACTGCAGGGGGAGACTCACCTCAGCTTCAGTGAACTTGTCAGCTTGAGACATGAGGTTGTACTTGATTCTGAAAAGAGAAATGGAGTCAGGGGTAAAGTACAGCACTAGGATGTTTCATGGCCAGTGGTGGAGGGGGGGGGGGCTGGTACCAATAATAAATGATAAGACAAGTATAAGCAACCTGTACTCACTCATCGCCCTTGAGAAACCCTTTTCCTTCTGGGTCAAAGATCTTGAAGGCATTGAGAATGGTCTCCTCGGGGTCTGTGCCTAGGGGAGCATGACAAGACAGCAGGAATCAATGTCAATCAGGGAAGGAGACTTCAAACGACAGCAGCTCATGGCTGTGCAATCCAAAGACATGCAGTTAGGCTAATTTTCTTGTTCTGTGTATGTGCCCTGCAATGGCCTGGCATCCTGATCCACGGTGGCCCCCAGCCCTGTGCTGTGCTGCCTGGGAAAGCCTCCAGGCGCCCTCCGACCCTGCCCAGGATGAGTGGTTTGAAGATCCTCGATATTGCTGGGCCCCAAACTGCTAAGTCCATGGCTTCAGAGGACAGTCTGAACCCAGGTAGTGACTGGCAGATGGGGGAGATCACTGCCATTGACCCTGGGGGGGTTTCAGCTGGCCAGAATATCTTGGCTGACCGCTGTGAGCATGCCCTGAAGCCATGTGCCTGCGAGAAAGAGCCCCTGTGCCACCTGACCTCTGGCATGCTGGGAGAATGGCTGAAACTAAGAGCTTTAGGGTGGGCACTACGTAAAAACAGCCCCTATTTATGCCACCTGCCAAAAAAAGTTCTAGAATTTCTGAAAGGGAAATTCCACAGAGGATAAGCGGCTCACCCTTCAGTTTCTCTCCAAACATCGTGAGGAAGACAGTGAAATTAATGGGCCCGGAAGCTTCTTTCAGCATGTCGTCCAGCTCCTCATTGCTCACGTTAAGGCGCCCTGTGGCACATGGCTGGGGTTAAGCATGGCTGATCGCTCGCTCTAGGAGAAGGGCATTCGCTGTATGAAACAGCACAATGGCATTTGGTAATTGTGAGGTATCTGTTACAGAGCTTTAATATGCTATTCATGCACCAGGGTGGTTTACTGGAGGCTTGATCTGGCTCCATCACTGGAGGCTGGTCTACCTAAAGCAGCAAAGGTGTCCCTCAGGTCATTCTTGTCAATAAAGCCATCTCTGTTCTGGTCCATGATGGTGAAAGCCTAGCATGGAGAAGGGCGTTAGAGAAGCCCAGGGTGTCGTCCACCACAACCACGATCCTGGAGACAATCGGTGCTCACAGAAAGTCTCAGGAAGCCTAATCTAAAAATGCTGCAAATTCATGGCTTCATAACAAAAGTCCTCTGCACTGTCAGTGCCATGATTTTATTGACTGTCTCATTCAGTTCTGTTCCTGCCATTTTCTATTAATTGCGATTGCAGTCGCTGGCTCCCAAAGGGACACTCAACACAAATGTTTGGTGTTGTATGTGGTGTTTGGTGTTACTAATTAAAAAGCAATGAGCTTTTAACTCAGAACAGCTCTTTTAAAACTATAATTTGGGTTTCAGTTTATTACTACTCAAAATTAATGTTTTACTTAAAACTACTGGTTGTTTCTAATGTGATATATATTTTTAAGAACAAGTGAATAAAGTAATGATTTTTGTTATAAAACCAATAAATTTGAATTAAGCAATCATCCCAAAACTTTCTGTGAACGCTGAACTTAACCATAGGCTAAGTTAACTAGACACACCCCTTTCCAAATGCTGAATCTGCAAGATGAATCAGCATGATCTTGAACAGTGCAGTTCGGGGGACTCCTGCTCTGAATGGCCCCCGATGTCAGGCACCAGAATCAGAGGTGGGTAGTTCCAGTAAAAATCTGGAACAAAATTTTGTTTCGACCAACCAGTTGAGTGTTCTGTGACTGTTTATACTCAACTGGTTAGTTGAAACAAAGTCTTGGCCCGGATCTTTACAGTCTGGACCTGAATTAACCATCTCTGACCAGAATATCCATGCTGGAGTGGGCCTGGGTGGCGTTGTGGATCTTCCAGCTCACCTCCTTGAACTCCTGGATCTGAGACTGCTCGAACATGGCGAATACATTGGAGCTGGCACCTTCTTTTTTCTTGGCTTTCTTTGGTGCCTAGAACAGGCAGACAGAGGGGTTGCAGTGTCCCACAAGGTCACACAGCTGATGGGGCTGCGGGGTGCTGTTTAGAGACCCCTTAGGTCACCATAAAAAAGCTCAACATGAGAAGCACTGCCTGGTTCACTGTGATTAACCTCAGCTGATGGTATCGCTGCTAAACCACGCCAGACATCAAACCTCTCCCCTCCAAACCTCAGAGGATGGTGAGCGCTATATTATGGAGTTCTCAGCCTGCAAAAAAGTGCCTGATTTAGAAGGCGCCTGGTAAATTCGCATAGCGACCCTGACCTGGTGCGTTATTCATTACCAACCGGTTCCAGCCCCCGACTCTGCTGCCGTAAAAAGGCAAAAACAGTAACTGCATATTTTATCCGAAATTAGTTATGACCGAAATCAGGTCCCTTTGGCTCTGTCTTGACTTGTGACAAAATATCTTATTTAATCTATGCTCCGTTTTGATTAAGTACACTATCATTCTGATATCTACTACAGATACAGGCGGATCATCACAAAACTTCGAAGCCTTTTTTCTCAGTTCCAGTATCAGCATAGTTTTGTGCTTTGCCTTAGTAGGGCAGCCTAGAGCACTGACAGCGATACGACTCATTAAAGAGGAAAGAAGATTCCCCTAAAGCCTCACACCTGACTGTGTTCCCTCAAAACAAGCGCGGCCTCTTCTTCACTACAGACCCCAGTAAATCAGCTGGCACAGAGGATGAAAAGATGGGCCTACCATACTGAAGAGCTTCTCCTCCTGTCTTTGTCAACGAATCCCTGAAGGGAGGCAGGCGACCTCTCCCTGACTTATATATCTGTGCCGCTGCTTTGCTCTGGCGGCCCGATCTAAGTTTAGAATATGGGGTCTGTCTGGAAGAATCCAATAATGATCCATAAATCCAGGCATGAGAGTTATGCAGGCTGCACAAGCCCAGGGGAAAAAATGTCACTTTGACCCCTGTGGTCATCACACATACGGGAGTGCTGTGCAGGCCACGGGCAACAGGAAGGGCTTAGCAGATCCTGCATTTATTGTTTGTTTTTGCGTTTTGCTCGGTCATTTGTAGGGGTGTGAACAGTGTGTTAAGCCTACGTGCCGAGGATCTCAAGGGCTTCCTAATGGCCAGAGTGGGAACTGGCTGCAAATAAGCTGGTTCAAGTATGAGGGCTGCACTCTCGGCGTCCAGGCCAGCCATAGGTACAGACAGCGTGACAGCCCACGGTACGGGGAGAGAGAAGTACATCCCGGCTGATGTTTACACAGAAGGAATGACCCAGTTTGTCCAGCTTAGAAGGCCACACATAACAGATGAAAGCTAGGACCAAATGCAGGTTTCACATGTGAGGACCGAAGATCAAAAAGAGACGGATAAGCGCTTCAGGCATGGAGGTATTTTACCTGAAAGTCCTCAGTGGGATGGAGCGTGGTCACATGACCACGCAACGAGACACTGAGACGCAGGAACGAGCCCTAACACTAAAAATACAGGCTGATGTGTCGGTTGAGCATTATTTACACGTGCCCCCCCAAGGCTGGGGGCAGCTGACCGACACACATAGTTATTCATCAGAGGCATGTGGCAAAGTCCTCTTGCCCAATGCCATAAAGGGGGGGGGGGTTTCTTGTAATGAGCCTCTGATTGATATCTGTAGGAATGTTAGCGCTTGTGCTTTGGAAGGAGGGGGGGTACATGAATGAAATACTGTCTGATCCATAAAACTAGGGTGACATTCAGTGTGCAGGGAACATCGGGGATCTGGGGGGGTGCCTGTACTCTGTGCAGTCATGGGGTGCTGGGGGGGAGCTCCACTCCTTTCGGTTTGATTTAGGGGCCACATTGCTGGCTCTTAAACTGGCCTCAGCTTGGCTCCAAGCTCAGTTCCTTAACCACTGCGCCACCTCCTGCCTAAAAGTGTGGTGTCATCGCACACAAAAGCACACCTAAGTAAGTGGGTGACACAGCTGCAGACCCACCCCCACCGCTATCCACTCATCTGATTGTAAGACAGGGATGATTGACAGGCTACTGCACCACTAAAGTAGACAGGCCCAACAAGTGGGAAGAGCCTTTTGCTGCTTTCATATCGGCACTGTCGTGCGTGGTTTGAGCGTGTGAGCAGGCGACCGACATCATAAATCTCATTATGAGCTCAAAAAATATCCGCCGTGTTTGCCATGTGTGGGGGCAGGGCCCACACCAAACGGCAGCTGGCAGCTGGGGAGGGTCTGTCACAAGGGGGTATGTCTGCTCAGCCAGGTCCATCATCTCTGGCTCTAAGTCCAGGGAAGCAAAACTCGTGTAACCTTGTCAGATATCTGAACGATGGCCTCCATCATAGCCGACTGGACGAGATCTGCTGTCTAGAGCGGCCAGCCAAGCAGCAGAATCAGGGTTCTGAACTTCAGGGGGCCCCACTATATATTTTCCTGATGGGGGTCCCTGTGATGAATAAGATAATGGAAAAGTATTAAATCAGCCATATTGATGTGGGTGGAAGGAAGAACACTAAGGCAAGACCTACTTGCATTCCTCTGATTTTTTCTTTTAATCTGCAAAACCCCTCAGAAGATATGACTAAATCTTTAAAAACCCGCCTGCAGGGCTGCCACATTTTACATCACACTTTGCCTCAGGACATACAGAAATAAGATCAGTGGAAGACTTAACCGATACTGACCATGTATTATCAAATTATATTCCATAGGTATATGCTGATTTGGCTTCCTGGCTTTTTAAGTTGTGTAGCCTATGTTACGGGAATTATCTACAAAAACACCAAAAAAAAGCAAGTTTTCATCCTGACAAATACAAAAAACTACAGCCTAAAACGCTTCTTTTGGAAATTTCATAAAAAGAACAATGCTTCGCGTGTGTCTGTGTATTTGTGTGAGTCTTTTGTCTTTTCCGTCTATGAAAAGCTACTGTCTCTTTGTGTAAGTGATACGGCCAGGAAAGCACACACCTGTTGATATATATCCCGAAACAGCGCTTCTTAACAATACTTATTTGGACTAGAAAGTGGTCCAGTATTTCTGGTTTAGTCACATGCACAAATTTCCTCACTTACCAGCACGCACATTAAGTCCCTCGCAGACAGGTCTGCCTTAATATCGAGTGTGGCTGCGCATTTTTAAGTACTCTCCAGTAGAGTGGCTCAGATATTCCATGCATTTTAAGCTCTGGTTATTTTTGGCCAAATTCTCACCAGTTATAGGCTACTATTATTTACTATTTGTACTTAGTGGTTTTCCTATAGATGACTCAAGCGAATGTGTGATTTCATTAAATCTTGAAAAAACATGCCTAATTCGAATCCTTTAATCTCATAAGATATATTCTGTAGTTTTAAGTGAAATTCAGGGTGGGCTTTAAATCATTTCATTCTGTATGATTCATTAGGAAATGATTAAAAACACCAGAATTGGTTCCTTTTAACTAGGCCGTTGTTAAAAAACAAAGCAAGCAGAACTCTTTTTTTTTTGGTAATTTAATACGTAGCTTAGTTCTCAGCCTGTAAAAAGCATAGCAAGACAGAACGACATTAATAAAAATACAACTTGGCTGTGGTAAATTTGACTTTTAGTGGCGCTTTACGACCCAGAAGCCATTTTTCTTATATTTAATTACAGCCAACTACAGGCTATGTGTAAATGCAATTCAGTTTAAACGTACCATTACTTGCACTGTCAGCAATCCAAAATAACGAGTATGGGGCATGTTTGAAAATAGTTATCTAGTCGTTATATGTTCTGCTCAAAGATGTAGCCTAAGTTTAAGGAATAAACTAATAAACTTAATACAATTGTTCGACGAAGTGAAACGGTTAGTATTTACGGCTGTATTGTATGTTGGGAAAAAAAACGTACAGTGATGAGAGCTACTTATTTTGAAAATGTAATGAATTTTTTTTTGAGTGGCGTAGATTAAAATAGTTAGCTTTATGAACAGACGTAGTATAGTTCGTGTGAGTCGGTCCTGGGGGGAATAAGGAGTTAGTAATGAGTGTGGACTGAGGCGGCCACCAAACTGCGCGGTAGTGGGTGGCAGTTGTACTTCTAGATGCGGCCATTAAGGGGCACTGTTCTCCATCTTTCACTTTCAAGTTCAAGTCTGCAGACGGATTACAACGTAGATCGAGCAGAAAACGTCCCGAAACCCTGATCAGGAGATACAGCCGGAACATGGGCGGGCGGATGGATGGAGTAGTAGAGGTTTTTTGGTTGTTACCCCATCACTTTACAAAGACAACATTCGTTGCATGTACGGATTACAGTAAATAAAATTAAATACCGGCAATTCAACTTCAAAAAAAAAAAAAAAAAAAAAAAAAGCAGCCAAAAATATATCAGACATGATTTCGGTACTGAAAGAAGAAAACATGTTTTTTTTTTTTTTTACAGATTTTATTGGGCGAAATCTATTTTATATACACTATGAAATGAACAGTAGATATAAAAGAGTATACTTGCGATAAGTTCATTGATTTTAATCAAATTATTAAAAATTAAAACCTTGGCATTTAAATAACACTGTTAAAAACGTGTGCCTGACATAAATAGAAATGGCAGTTTCGGCTTCGTGCCTTCCCACACAGCGCCGGGCTCTCGATCCACCCATGATCCAGTTCACATTTTACCGGTCAGAAAAGCGCCGTTTCCCGTTCGATAACTCCGTTCCACGGCCCTGTTCGATACGGCCGCTTGCTGTTCGATAACTCCATTCCGTGCCGATGTTCAATAAGCGAAGGCCCTGTTCGATCGCTCCGCTCCGCGTTTTGTGTCATCCCCGCCGCTTCCCCGAACTCCAGCCCCTCGCTCTCTCTCTGTCGGCCTCTCACTTCGTCTCAATATGTCTCAAGATGGCGGCCAGTGCGGGATCGATGTTTCAATATTGGAAGCGCTTTGATTTACAGCAGCTGCAGGTCAGCCCTTTTCCCTCCCTCCCTAATGCCTTGCCGTGTTTTCTTCGGGGCAGTTGTGGGGAAGGTGGTCGCGCAGCGTTGGCTTAGCCGTCGGACTCCGGTCTCCCCCGCACACTGACGCTTAAGGCTGCTCTCGGAGCCCCTATCCTCCTCCCGCATCGATTAAAAGCGGCGCTCCTGGCCGATCGGAGATTGATCCCCTTTGTTCGGCTTCCATCGATCGGCCGCCGCGGGCATACGGCAGCACCGACCGCCTCGGGCGCGTCACGCTGACCCGGACCCCCGCCGACGGGGCGCTTTGGCTGAAATGCCGCGTTGGCAGGCGGGCGCCCCCCGGGGGCGCTTCTGGGTGTTTTAGGTGGACTGATCGGCGGGGGTGTCGGACGGGGTGTTCGGTGCGTTTTTCACGGACTGGTTTCTGTTTGAGGGGAGCGCGTCCGGCCGCTCCGGGCTGTCACGGGTGGCGCTGTGGCTTCCGAGACGGCGGCGCCGTTTCCAGCTCAGTGACTTTTAAAAACTTGTTTTCTCGGGCTTTTCTCCGGTTTTCCGAGCATTTTCGGTGTGTATACCGCCTCTATCCGTGCTGGTACCGTGGCGCACCCCGAGTTTCTCCCGCACGTGGTGCTTTTGGGGACGCTCGCGGTGGGAAGTTAACTAGCTAGTTATGTCGGTGGTATAATTAGCCCGGTATCCTCGGCTTGTTTACCCTACCAACCCCCTTCCCTGAGTGGCCAAGTTTAACGCCTCTTTCCCCGGGCACTAACAGCCCTCGTTAATCCGCCAGCAGTCACTTTGTTACACCGCTGACTTTGCTGTTTCAGAACCGCTCCAGCTTTTGTTTTTTTTCTCCTAAATATCCGTCAGTAAACTTTAAACCGTAACTAGCTGCCACTCGGTGGACAGGTACTATAAGCTTCTACTTTATTGATTCCAAGCGGACTGTCCTGTACGGTGTTTTGCTGCTGGTCTGTGGAGTATGTTTTTATGTATTACTTGATCTTTAAGTACTTTCTTTGAAAGACTTCAGTGCCGAAGAGCATGGCTGCTGGTAACCTCGCAGATCTTTCCTACACGCTTAATATTCTGTCCGCTGGGGGGGATATGATGACGTTCATCCTTTTCTTTTTATAAAAATGTAATTAAAGTTTGTCCTTAAATGTATCTACATCAAGGGGGGTGGGGGGGGGACGTACGGTTCGGTTGCTTTTTCGTAAACACTAAATACAGGGTGACCTGGCTGACTGTCCCGCACAGGGGGGGGGGGTTACCTGAATACCCAGCTGTCTTTTTGGGCACCATTTGGCCCGGTCACCCAGAGGAGGATGGGGTTCCCTTCTGAGTCTAAGTTCCTCTTAAGGTTTCTTCCTGCTAGAGGGCGTTTTTCCTTGCCACTATCTGCTCAAGCTTGCTTGGTGGGGTTCGGGCTGGTTATGTGCTTTGGGACAATGACTGTTGTTAAAAGCACTATATAAATAAAATTGAATTGAATTAAGGCTTTCATTGGGTATTGGTAATTGGTATTGGGGGGGCTGCCCCCCTGGGTCGGCCTGCAGCTCTCCGGCCTCTCCTGGGGCTTTCCATGTACCTTAATACATTCTATCAAACTGCCAAGTAATTTGCTGACTTTTTCAGCGCTATTAAGGCCTTAATTGGGTGGGGACGGTCCTGTGAGTAGATTAAAAAAGTTGTTGGGTTGGTCTGTGACGAATGTAAGACGGTTCGTGGGAGTTAAAACGGTTAAGTATTACATGGCTAACGTGTTTTAATGTGGCCATTTGCAGTTGTTGGACGGGGACGTGAAAACGCCTTTATTACTTGGTTTTATGATGAATACTAGTTTCTGACGTTATAGTGACCTTTTCGTTTTAATGGAGTCATTTAAAAAATTAAATTAGTAGGATCTCGCTGCTATTCAAATATGATTATCGGCAATGTTTGAGATGGCGATTAAAAGTAACAAGTGTCAACTTAAAAGTGTTTTCCTTGAAGGTGGATGTATTGAAGTGGTATTTTACCTGTCCTATTGTAAAATATAATTTCCTTCATTGAAAATAACGAATGCACCATTAAAATCCTTCACCACCATTAAACTGAGGCAGTTTTTGTATTGCTGGACTGCTGGTTCCCCTCCTAACGTATAAAATGACTGTCTAATCACATATAACCTTAGCATTAACGTATTGTGTTGTTATTGCAGGGTGTGCCCACTTTAAAAATAGTTTTGCTTGCAGTTAATTTTAATACACCTATCCATGCAACTTTATTTGTGCTGAATTCCTTCAGGTTTGATGGCTTCGCCCTCTTCAGGCTCGCGTTCCTGTTTTCTCCTGAGATTTGAACCTATGATGGTATGGTTCTTGAAGTTGGTTTCTAGGAATGTGGTCAGAGCATCGCTTGTGTTTTGTTGTGGTTTCGACAAGACTAGCGGCCTTTTCTGGGGTGTTTTCTGTATCTGCGTTCTGAAGTGCTTGGTCTCGCTCAAAGGACGCCATGAGAACATGCTCTCCCACACATATTCGAACCCGGTCCGGCCGCGATCAAGCGTTGGCAGTAATTAAGATGGCCCCTCGGATTCTCTCAGAAGATGCTGTGTATTTCTGGAGCCGCTGGGTTTATCTGGTGTACGGAGCTAGCCGGGGTGCTTGCATGTGCGATTGATGATGGTTTATTTACTTTCCTGCTGTGAAGTGGTTTCTGGAATATGGCTATTTTAGGAGTTCTTTTCTGTTTGTTCTGTTCTTTATTCTTTCGATTTAACTGTTAAGATGGCTGGTGGTTCCTTAAAATTGGTTAAACCAGTAGGACTCCCTCCACAGTGCCTTGCTAATTACATATGTGACGTCTGTTAAAATGGTGCCCATTTTCTTAATTTCTGCTTCATTTGAACTCATCCCACAGACTAGCTGACTAGTCAGCCTGTCTGTCTGGTGTTTTTCTCCCTTTCTTCCTCCACCTTCTGTCCTGCTTAATCTTAGCCATCAGCTGACAGAAGCTGACATTTCGCAGCCTGTTCTTTCATGTCGTGCTGTGAATAGAGGATTCTCGCAGGGCTTTGGAGGGACACGGCCGCTCACCTGCCTACAGGAGCCTCCACAGTGAGAAAGCTCTCCTCTGTGGCCAGAAGGGCGTTCCCTTTGTTCTGTCTTGTAATTAAGTTTGATTTGGCTGTTTACGTTCCATGCAGAACCAGAACACCATCGCCTCCGCCCGGATGTGGGAAGGCCGTCCTATTTCCAGACGCTGTGTCGGAGTGAGAGTCTGGTGTTAATTAGTCACTGCGCTCAGGATGTTTTATGACATAGCCAGGGGCTTCATTAATCGCTGACAGGTGATGCTCATTTGGACTTAACGGGTTTTTCCGTTCCTCGTCTCCTTTTTGCAGGCTTGTCAGTTTTCGTAATGAACTTTAATTAAAAAACTGGCTTTTTGATTTAAAGGTGTCCAGATGTTCGACTGCTGCTGCGTGGCTCCAGCCTGCATTTATTGGGGCCCAATGCCATTCAGTTGCTGTTAGGGAGGCTCAGATCTTCCGGTGATATTTACTGCCCCCCTCTGTCTGCGTTTCTCTCTGTCGGTGTGCGGGATCGGGACGGGATCCCAGCTGAAAGGTACTCCTGTTAGAGGGTGCATCAGAGAATGGGGGATCGGTCTCCTTTCGCCACCTTTGTGGCTGCAGTTTCATCAGCCCCCCCCCAGGGATTTCTGTAGGATCCTCCTTCATTTTACAGACACCCGGACGCCACGTGCGATTAGCTCACAGTGAAACGTAGCGAGAGACGTAGGTGGAGGCTAAGAGGGCAGCCAGTCCCATGGCGACTGGGAGGCCACCAAGGGGTGGGGTGCGTAGCCAATGACGGCAAACTTCCTAGATCGTGACCGTTTCCCCAGCGTAGCAGGCCGTGCCGGCTACGGCAATACGGTGGCTTCGAGGTTTGGGAGGTGGCTGCTTGTGAGAAACCAGCCACGTATCAGATTACCCACCCCCAACCTTGTCTTACAAGCCACAAGTACGGAAAGGCAGTACCTGTTGAACTGGCTGCTGCCCCCCCTGGCCGGGGGGTGTTACGATTGCAGCCGTGGGAACGGGACCCTACTCTGAAGTTGCCCCCCCCCCCCCCTTTGATTACTTCTCAGATGATGGGAGTGGCTTGTGGAATCGTGCATCTGTTTCTGGTTTTCAGTGCTGTGACAGCTGAGGATGCCTGGGGACTGGAGTACCTGGAGCTGGGGGGGGGGGGGCGATAAGGGTGGACCCTGTGACGCTAACACCCCCTCCAGGCTGCTACATAAGGCAGCTGAGCGTTAACCGTGTTTCGTTTTGGGGATGGGTCTGACCTGTCACACGGAGCCTAAACGTAAACCCTGGGCTGCCCTGTGACCGGCGGAGTATTCAGCCGGAATGGTACAATTTTAGGATTTTTACTGAACCACGGGGAATTTTAATGGCGCTGTTTATACATGGAATGGAAAATCTGTCCAAACAGCATCTGTCTGGCTCATTGTGAGCTGACACGTCGACTACGATGCTGTCCGGCCGCTTGCCGGGAAGAGGACGCCGCGTGGGATTTTCCAGATTCCTAATGCTCTGCTGTGAGGGGGCCCTGTGTGACCCTCAATCTTGAAAAGCTCATTTTGGATGCACATTTATCACTGAGGTGTTTCTGTACGGATTGAAGACCCTAGCTGTCATTTTTCAAGGCTCCTATTGCGGTTTACGTACCACCAGTAGGTGTTTGTAGTTGAAGACCATGTTAGCCCCCCAGGTCAGACACAGGCCCACTTCTGTGCCCTATACACCAACATCCTGACCATACTAGAACTGTTTATACTTACTGAGTATCAGTTGAGTGTTTGGGCTGTGCTCTATGAAGTATGTGCCCTGCTTATTCCTATTACATTGGTGGGATTTTTGTAAAATAAGTTCCGAAATGCCCCTTCCCGGTTGTGGATTCCAAATTATGCCCACCCTTGTCTTTTTGTTCCCCGTTCTCTGGGTTCTGGCCTAAGGAACCGTCTTGACACCGGACACCCATCCTTCTCTGTTTGACGTGAATCGATTTAGCAGATTTTTGAAGTTTTCCTTTAACCGCTTCCTGCGGCTTCCCAACGTCGCTGGGGTGTCGCTGTCTTTGAGGGAGGGGTTTGTGTGCTTTGACTAGGGGCCTGCTCTCCCAAGGGGCCATTTTACAGTCTGAAAGCAGGTATTGTGCTGCCAGGCCCTGCAGGGACAGCCTTTGCCACTTTCTTCGGGTTTTCTTTGGACCGGCTTCTGAGTGGCATCTCTAGCACAGCCTGTCAGAGGTCCGCTTGGCTCCTCTCGCTCTCACCAATGTTTGCCTGTTATAATGAAGAATCCGGTCTGGGTCGGGGCGCCAGTGGTCCCGGCTGCTCTCTGTCCATCTGCAGACGCATTACTACTGGCGGGCAAGACGTGAAACAGCCGTTTCTGTCTCACATGCCTAAATATAAGCTTGTGTGCAGCTGCCAAGGTTTCCCTTAACTGGTTAACCCAAGCCTTTTTGTTAATGGAAAAAGGGCTTCTTTGACCTAGTGTTATGACTTAAGATATTTTGCTAATTTATTATCTGTTGGAGGTCTGGTCCACGTGGGCGTTCAGTCCTCATTCGCAGTACAGGGAGCACCTTCCCGACTTCCTGGATTGGCTGTAATGAGGCCAGGGGTCGGTTCCTTGCTTCAGACCTGGACAATAGGACTCTTAGCATTTTTCACCCAGGATATTAGTCTGCGGTCTGTTAATGCAAACGTGTGCTCTCTGTGTAGAGCAGCTATGCAAATAGCTCCAGGTAAGTTTATGTTTAAATGGGAACTGTTAGATACACAGTCTACTGCCCTGGGCGAGGAACCAAACCGCTGTGTTCAGAGGAAGTGGGCGTCCCTGAAGCCGTGATCAACACCTTGTATTTACTCAGGAATATAGGAGGAAATTTTCACGTGGCAGGCTTGGAGGTTATATGGGATCCTTAGCAGATAAGGACTTTTTCCTCTACAGCCTTTGCTGTCCTGAACTGGCCCCTATGATCTTGCGGTGCCATGGCTGAGCCGGGCCGGTCTGCCGCATCGTGTGACAGAAACCAGAGGCTCGTTATTAATTAGCGTCATTTCTTGTTTGACGGGCTTCCCATTCCCCCCCCCCCCCCTCCCCGAGGGCAGAGCGCGGCCTCCTCTCTCACGCGACTAGCCGCTGTGTGTCGACTAACCTGGGCCCCGCCCCTCATCTCCCGTTACGCCGCTGGATGTCGGTACACGAGCGTCAGACACGGAGCGTCTCGTGTGTCGACTGTAACGTCTTTCTGATGAACTGATTAACAACCCCCTCCCCCACCCGCCCTTCCCTGCTGCTGTTTTCAAGGGGGGAGGGGGGTTGCTTGGCATGTGTCAAGTGGATAAATCCTCCCCCCGAAGTGTTTGTGATTGTCTTTATCTTTAAGGGCTGTGTTTGCTTACGTGCTGAGACCATTTTATCAGGCCCCCTATCAGCACTGCCTGAGGGGCATGATGGAGACTCCCGTCCTCGCAGTCTGGGATGGGTGACAGTCCCATGCCTGTCTGACCTCGCAGGCCGCAGGTTTGCTAATTTAAACTGGGCAAGCTGGTGCTTGGAACTATGACTGTTCTGGCCAAAACTGAAGGGAAAGTATGGCCTTATTCTCAGTGATTTACGTCCTGTCTGGGTCTGTGATGGATGCTTCTCGTCCCCTGTTACCCTTATAAAGACTTAGCGCTTGTTTGGGTTCAGTAAATTAAACCTGGGTTTGTTTTCACGGCTGGGATTTTAGAGCAGTAGGTGGGTGACGCTGTGTCTGTCTGCCTGTCCCTACTGCTACGAGGGGGGGGCTGCTTGTGGAGCCATGGGCTTTGGGACTATGTCTCCTGAGAATGTCATTTCCTGTATAAAGACCTCAAGCCGATATGTTCCCGAGTCTGTATTGCATTACCAGTGGAATAAATTAACACATCATCAAATTGTCTGACCAAATAAAGATTCAGTTTCTTTCCTTCGTTATTGTCCTGCCAACCTCCCCCTACATCTTACGAAGTTTGGTTGCATAGCAGATTGTAAAGAAAAATGATTTACAATCAAATATTTTATAGTTATTATTTTTGCATTGTAAATGTACTCAGCCTGTTATACCAGTTACTATTGAAGAATTTTACCCAGTCTAACTAGGTCAAGTGCTGTTGACAGTTGCTGGCCCACCATGCTAGACGATGCAGTGTCTGTGTGGTTTTGGACCTGAGAATTAGCGTATATTTTGCCTTAAGCCCAGATTGGAGCATTTGTTCCGTGCTGATGTCTGTGCTGTGAATCTTTGGCTCCGTGTTGAGTCCGGTGTCGGTTATTGAGTGTGTCTGTTCTAATGGAGCTCCTTCACGCTTGCTCTTGGGGGTGTTGGCGTAGGCTGTCCTGGAACGCAGTGTCGTGCTGACTCTGCTCCCGAGGGTCCAGCTCCTCCCCGTCATCGGTAGTTCAGGCCCCCTCCACTGGGGCATCCATGGTTTCCAGGCCTCGCAGCTGCAGTTCTGCCCCCCCCATAAACCCACCGCAAGAGTCATCCTCTGATTAACGTCTGGGGTGCCGTGTGTGGGGCCGTCCATAGATGCTGTGGGGTGGTGGCAGCTCTGGAGATCCTTTATTAGACCTTGATACACTCCCCAGCAGTAAGAGTTAAATGGTTGTGTGACAAATGCGTGTGGAAGCCGACCCAGACTGTCCTGCGGGAGTCCTGGGGATGCCCGTGCGCCATTGGATCTATAACTCAAGGTCTGGCGCGGAGCTACACTCTGGCTGAACTCCGCGCTTTCCTGAAATTGTTATTATTAGTGACCTGGAAACTTTCATGAGTCCTGGGAATGGAATCCAGATGCAGTCAGTGAGTGGAAAATGATTATGTATCTGAAGAAGTGCGAGCTGTTCACGAGCTGACGTTCTTCAGTGCAGGGAGGGCAGCCCAGGGTCTCCCTTCCACAGCCCCCCCCCCTCCCCCCCCCCGGCTGAAGCCTTTCTGAGGTGGTCGGCTGTGGCGCCCCCTGCTGGTGAGCTCAGTCCAGCCTGGCTGCATTCTGTTTTTCAAACAGCTCGGGCCTCTAAACTGCACATAAAGCCCCCTTAGCCACCTCTGCTATTTTTTGACTTTCTGTTTTATCTTCTGTCTTGCCTGGATATGTTTATGCAGAGCATAGCTTATCTTCCCATACTTCACTGGAAATCCATCCGTGTGTTTTGAGTGGTCCAACAGTGGTTCCCACCTGGGGCTCCTAGTTGCTCCTAAGCTTGGGGGTACTCTGAATGAGTGTGTGTGACCATGGGGTATCGTGAGTGGGAGTTTTCAATCATGGTGTGAATGCTGTGCCGCATGACTGAGGTATAGCATTTAGCTGCGGGGGAGGGGCTGCCAGAATCAGCCTGCTCATCTGGTTTGGTGGTTTCTCTCGGTCTCTGATGCTTTTCACACATTGAGCCAATCTTGCTGAAATAAGACCCCCAATTGCGCTGTCGTTTTACGCTACAGGCACCCATCCAAAAAGTGCGCCATGTATGTCTCTCTCTCTCTCTCTAAGTGTTTAACACACAGTAGGCTCGTCCTCTTCTGAGAAATGGGTGAGCGTTCTGGGTGAGTAGCACCCCCTCTCATGCTCCCAGCTCTCTGTTTGACGGTTAACCCCTTCCCCCCTCTTCCTCAAACCGGTATAAGCCTAGGTTTTTTTTTTTTTCTTTTTTTCCTCACTTTGAATTCCAGTCGGACGCACGGCCTCATGGTGTCAGTGGAGGTGGGGCTCCCCCCTTGGGCGTCCCGCTGGCTCGCCTGAGTTGCTGGGCAAGGACCCCTGTTTCTGAGGAAGAGCGTGACCAGCAGGCGGGGCGGCTCGCCCTGCCCGCTCAGCCGGGATAACGGCATGCAGAAGCTTTCAGCGATTTAATCCAGGTTGGCGGTGCGAATGAGCCGGCTGGTTCCGGTTTAAGTGCTCAGACCGGTTTTTCAGGATCGCTTGTGGACAGGAGGTCTCATGCAAGCTTAAAAAAATAAATAAAAAAAAACATAGGCCTTTTTTCCTCCTTTGCTGGATAAATTGTTTTAAGGGTATTTATACTCTTGCTTAGCCTTAGCAAAGAAGTCTATCTTGTTCCCCCTCCCATGTGGTGTTTGGCTGATCTCACACAGGCTCCGGGGTTTAAAGATCGCCCTCTGCCTTAGCATGTCTCTCTAACGGCTGCCTGTCTTCGCCGGATCTGCCGCGGGACAAAGCCAGCCAGCTGCTTTTCCTGGTAGCAGCTGAGCAGTTTTTTGTGGTGTCCCTTTCGTGAGTGATTTCTGGGTTCCCAGTCTGTCTGCACCTCCACCGTCTGGTATCCCAGCCTGTAAATCCACACACACGCCTCGTGTAATAAAGACATGGCCCCCGGCCCTCTGAGGCCCTCACGGCCGGCTCTGCGTTATCCTGTGAAACGTGGAATTCAAAATTGGCAATCTCTGAAACGTCAAGTCTCCTTTGCATGGCAAAAATGTGAATTATTTACCCCAACGGTACTTTGGCGGAAAGGTGCTCATATGAGTGACTTAATTCTGTACTGAAATGCACAATAGCTGAGTACTGATGACCAGAATGGATGGTTTGGAGTCTGATTCCATGTTTTTCCAGTCTGGCTGTTAGCACCCCAGTAGATACCAAACCAAAACATTGGTGAGCTGTGGACTAACCGGCTGCCATTTGCATCATATTTCCTTCTGAGATCTCCTTTGTTTGGTCTCGCTGTGACACTCGTAACAGCCTCAGTAGATAAAATCGGGAGAAGTAAAGTCTGTAAGATGTCGCAGCCCTGGCCCTTTCAGGAGCATTGGAGCCTTCGCGCCGTTGACGTCAGAAAGGGCACGGCGGGGGCGGGGTGGTACGACCTGGCGGCGTGTTGAACCCTGGCCTGCATTCTGAGTGTCGAGCTCGGTGTTCCGACAGATACGCATCTAACCACCGCGGCTTGCACTCCCCAGGGGACGGGGGGGGGTGTTGGTTTTTGTCTGGTGTATGGCGACGGCCGTGGGAGGATCGGCGAGGCCGCGGGAAGACGGGGGCGTGACCACACGTGCTGAGCCCTGGGGCGGGTGTGCGGCCGACCGTTACGTGGATTCGAGCGTAGGCTGGCAAAGGAAGCGCAGTGGGCCTCAGAGCAGAGCTCTCGCTTCCGCACGTGCACCTCTGGGTGGGCGAGGGTGCCATCTCCCCTTCCTGTGAGGGGGGTGAATATGTGACATTGGAGCATGTATAGTGCCCCCTAGAGAGAAACAGGAAGAGCTGATCACACGTGAGAGCCTTGTGTCAGAGCCCAAACACGGGCCGGGCTGCCATGGTCCGGCGAACGCGCCTGTGATCCTCTCTCTGAGCCCTGAGGGCTCCCTGCCTGCCTGGAATCCTGACAAGCATGTCACAGCACGTCATACATTGATGGGTTTTGCTGGCTTCCCCTGGCTGGCTGTGAGCCTGGTGCAGTCTGAAAGCCAAAATCCGCCCCCCCCCCATCTGACCTGGACAGAGGTAGAGATGGACTGTCAGTGATCAATTATGATTATCAGAGGACCTGAGGTCCGTTATGGCCTCTCTCACTGTTGCTTCTCTCTCTCTCTCTTTCTCTTTCTCTCTGCCTCCCTCTCTCTGTCTCTCTCTCTCTCTCTGTCTCTCTCTCTCTCTCTGCTGTGGCTGTCCTCGACGTTGCTGTCCAGCTATTCTCAGGCTGGGAGTAAGCTGTGCAGGTTTTGCCCTTCCTTCTCTGGTCCCCGGGCCTTGCTCAGTGAGCCTGTCACCATTTTCATCGATCTCCTCCTACCTGACTTCCTTAAAACCAGCGCGCCGATTCTCCTGCGCCTGCCTGACGGGGCCTCGGTTACAGGGCAGGAGTTATGCCCCCCCCACGCCCACACGTGGCTGATGGGGCCGCCGGGGCCCAAACTGCATGGTGAGCTATTACGCAGTCTGACTGTAATGCTCCCTGCATCCTGGTTCGTTGCAGGTTCGAGCCCTGGTTCCTCCTGACCCCATCAAAGTGTCCTTGAGCAAGACACTGAACCCCAAATTGCTC
>JAOYFF010000038.1:4429064-4451412 GCA_025773925.1 Cryptomyrus ogoouensis | reverse complement strand
TTTGGTTCCCCCTCTCCCCCTTGGTTGTGTGTGGTGTTTTTTTTTTTTTTTTTTTTTTTTTTTTTCATCCACGGCCGTTTCATATCCTCCCCCCCCCCCCCCCACACACACACACACACACACACACACACACACACTACCCCTCCCTGGGAGCCACAGAGGTTCCGCAAGTCACTCAGCGTCACTGAGTGGATATTGGACCCCGGACCACAGCCCCCACATGCAGGACAACTCCGGCACCTTGGACCACAAGCACGGGGGGCAGCCGCCCCCCAGGACTAAAGACTGCCCCCGCCCATACTCTGACCCAGTGAGGGGCTGCTGTACTGTATGTAGTCTCATTTTTTGTCCCTCGAGGCTGCGTCCTACTAGAAAGGTACAAATCACCAATGCATGGGCGTGTCTTAGGGGAGGCTGGCCCGTTTGGGCCTCAGAGCTCCGGTCTGGGCTCTGACCTCAGTCCACCTTAAAAACCTAGTTCACCTCCCATTTGTGGACCTCTTCTTTGTTGACTCCCCCATAATGCATTGTGTTTGACCTTTCTCGTAGGGCCAGCCAGACGGAAAGGGACAGAGGCCCCAGTGGAGAGTCAGCAGCCCCCTCGCGCGGCGGCTGGCGCGTGCTCCCCCCCTCCTCCCTCTCAGCTACTCCCTCGTTCTGCCCCCGAGGCCGTGCCCTCCACCAATGGCACCCTCCCATTCAGCCCCGTGGGTGTCGGGCAGGACTTCCTGGGGCCAGCAGTTGCCGGGGCAACGGCAGCATTCCCACTGGCGGGCAAAGTGCCCCTGAGCTCACTGCTGCAGAGACAGCTGATGCAGAGCTTCTACTCCAAGGCACTGCAGGACTCCCCCGGTGGCGCCGTGCTCTTCGCCCCTGGCGCCTACATCGGCCACAGCCCACTGTCTGCCAGCCCCCTGCCCCCACAGGCACGGCAGGAGCCGGCCGGCAGTCCTGACCCCAGCGGCGCGGCACCCTCTCCCAGCCGCTCGGAGGGCACAGGCAGCGCCTCGGAGGGTGAGGACATGGACACGGCGGAGATCGCACGGCAGGTCAAGGAGCAGCTGATCAAGCACAACATCGGCCAGCGCGTCTTCGGCCACTATGTGCTGGGCCTGTCTCAGGGCTCCGTCAGCGAGATCCTGGCCCGGCCCAAGCCCTGGAACAAGCTTACCATCCGCGGCAAGGAGCCCTTCCACAAGATGAAGCAGTTCCTTTCCGACGAGCAGAACATTCTGGCACTGAGGAGCATCCAGGGCCGCCAGCGAGGTGAGTCACGCCTCGGAATATTGTTCCTGTGACCTCGAGTCCTCGAGACGGTACTGTAAGGGTGGCAATACACAGGGGCAACTTTTTGAGTAGTTACCGGGCACTCATAATGGACCTTAAATTTCTGTTTACAAAATTTTGATTGGCTTTTTTGATCATGCAGATCCAGCTTAGTTGCCCTTTATCTGTCCTGGTTTGCAGTTGCCCGGCAACATTTCTCAAAAGTTGCCCTATGTATCATAACCTTAAGGGTAACACTGTGAGCTGGTTTGGTGCTGGGGGGTCGCTCTGATGGTCACGATCGCAGATCCTCCATCCAGAGGCAGAAAGGTACCAAGTTGGTTGCCCATCACGCCGTTGTCATAGAAATGGAACTGAGGAGTTTCTAACCTGGTGCCATTGAGCCATCAGTTGTGGGAGGTTCCGTGTGACTGCCAGGAATCCCAAGTCTGCCGGGTGTTTGGGTTCTACCATCGGGTTTCAGATGCTGTGTGTATCCCGGTTTATCGTTCACTACCTCGTTCAGACCCACTTGATGGCGTCCTAATCTGCCCGTCACCGGCCTCGACGGGACCCAGGACACACAGAGTGTGTGATTCAGGGGATGTTAGCCGCACAGAGCTCTCCGTCAGATACGGGGCAGTGTGCTGCTTCAGTAACGCGTGCCCACCCGTGGCCCGGTCCTCTCCACGTTGACACTGGCTGTCACCTCAGCCTGAGTCCTGGCAGGGCGAGGGGAGCCAGCTTAGGCTTTCTGTGCCATGCGCCCATTCCTCGGGAGCTCGACCAGCGGATATCGTCATGCTGCCTCATTGTCCTGCGTCCTGCACGGTTTAAGGCGTCCTTTGAGCTGTGGGCCTTTGCATAACTCCTGACCAACGTGGGTGTCCTGACCCAGGCAGATTCAAGCGGCTGATATCCGTGAGTGCCTCCTATAGGCACGTCGGGCAAACTGCAGCTTGTCAGCTGCCGGCGGTACTTTATAGCATTCCCAGCCTCGCCGCCTGACTCTTATCTTCTCTGTCGCCGCTTGTTTTCCAACAGAGAACCCCGGGCAGAACCTGAACAAGGTATTTCAGGAGGTTCCGAAGCGGAGAGCCGGCTCTGAAGGCACCCCGCGGTCAGGTCGGTGCATTGTGGGTAATAGAAGGGCGGGGCTTGTAGTGACGGGACGTGTCTTACGGAGAGTCCGTGGTTGAGTAGTTAGTCTGTACCCCCTCCATCACCCTCTAGATCCCCTTTTTTCTGGCCCGTACTCATTTTTGGTACCTTCGGTGTGTTGGGGTTCCCCGGCTGCTAGGGGTCTCCCTTTGGGACTTGCAGGGAGCTTTGAGGAAAGCAGTGCCACTTCTGTGATGTGCTGACCAAAGTCTGCTCTCCTTCCGTCCAGTTGACTTCTGAACTGCCTGATGTTTTCATAATTCATTACCCATTACTCTCTGGTCACTGCGTCTGCCTCACTGACTACCCCCCCACCTTAAAATCTAGGGGTAGGGGCAATTCGCTGAGATGAGTGGCTTGTGCTTTCTGTTCCATGTTTTCAGTATCCAGTAACAGTCAATGCAATAGAAAAGCTATTTTCTATTGCAATCTTCTTTTTGCGGTGATGGACGTGTTTTTTGAGAATGTCAAGCCATATTTGGGGGGGGGGCATGGGAGTTTGAGTGACTGACTCTTGTGATTTTGTTTTGGGGGGGGCGAGGTGTAGTTGTGGAGACATGACGCTGATATCACTCCGCAATGGCGTTCAGTTCTCATGTGGAATTCACCCTGTTTGCTCTCTGGCCTGCCACCCCCCCACGTCTGACATCCAGCCCTCTCTCGGTCCCCCCAGGCAGCATCACCACACGGATCCGCAACCCCGAGAGCGGCTCTGACGAGGCCATCAAGTCCATCCTGGAGCAGGCTAAGCGGGAGCTGCAGGTGCAGAAGGCCGGTATGTGACTCTGTCTCCCCTCTGCCATTTATACTTGATACTGTGGTGCCCCCTAGTGGAGCTTTCAGTAACTGTGGGTTCCCCCTCCCTCACAGCGGAGCCCTCAGCATCCCCCCAGGTGCCCAGGGGGGCCGGCAGCTGCAGCAGCAGCTCTGACGACGCCATCCGCTCCATACTGGAACAGGCACGCCGGGAGATGGAAGCCCAAAGGGCCGCAGTAGAGCCCCTCCTGAAGGGCGGCACCCCCTCCCTAACTGAGCGCCCACTCCCCGCCCCCCGGCTGCGTGGGGCCACTCCCTCCCTGGCCGCCATCTCTGCCTGCTCCCCCCTGGCTCTGTCCCTGAGGAAGCTGCCTGTGTCGTCCACGCCTTCCCCCCACCTGGACCTGCACCCCGCCAGCACCCGGAAGGAGAGTGGTGAGCCGGCCCCCCCTGAGGACAGGGTGGGGGCACTGTGGCGGGATCAGTGGCGGAGCGCGTTGATCCCTGATTGCCACAGCACACCTTCCTCGGCGGCAGACGAGAGCCATGGCCACAAAGACCACAAGGAGGTACCTACCCCCCCAAGGGCGAGGTGGGGCACTCTGTGGTTCCGTGCTGTGTGTGTAACCGGACCCCCCCTCCCCTGTGTGCCCCCCCTCCAGGTGCCGGGTTTCTCCCAGGGCAGTGCTAGCGACTTACTGAGCCGGCCCAAATCCTGGAGCAAGCCCCCCCCGCAGAGCTTCGAGCACTGCAAACCCATGCAGCTCTGGCTCAACGGGGAACCCAGCCTGAGCGTGGCGCCCCCTCAAGGTACCGGTCGCTCCTGCATGTGTGTTTCAGGCCATGGTGACCAGCCTCACGCTTGTGCACTTTGTTTAGAATTTTGCTGATTTTGGTCCTCATGTTTGTTCTTGTAATAGTGTATTTCGCGCTCTGATTGGATGAAGGGGGGAGTCAAGCTCACAGCCTGCGATTTGTTGATCTATAAGCCAGTGTTGCGCAGTCTCTGTCCCGTACTTCTCCCGAGCTGCAGTGCTCCCCAGAGGAGCCTCTGAGGAGCGTGGGGGCGGGCAGCTGCCAGTCTCTGGGGGGCTTTTGTAATCCGTTACCCTGCCTTAGCGCTTGTCGGGGTAATTACCCAGCTCCGCAACTCTGTCAGGCTGAACCAGCTATTAATATGCAAACAATCCCAGGATCCCATGATGCACCAGAGCCAATCATGACTGAGAGCCACCCGTCAGGGGCACGACAGAACGGTATGGAGATCAAAGGGGTGGGCTTAACCCTAAATGCCGCTGAGGGCGCCCCGCTGATGGCTTTGGTGAAAGGAGTAAATGTTAGCTTTCCATTCAAATGTAACCCAGGCTTTGGTAGGGTGGGTGGTCTTAAAGGAGCACTAGCTTCTCGTGGGTTAATGTTGAGGCCTTTAGGCTGAGCATTCTGCACACGCACACACACACACACACACACACACACACACACACACACACCCAGCTCTCCACGCGGTGCATATCAGTATGCAGGCAGCTGTGGGGATGTGACTGCAACCCCCCCCCCCCCCCACTCCCCCAGAGCACTGGGCGGTAACAGCCTGTGTGGTTGCTGGGCATCCTGTCACCTTCACTCTTGTATGAAAATGTCACCATCCACAGCCCGGGCTCTGCGCCCTTAGCATGCTTGCCCACTAATGGCCAGTGACATCTTCTCTGGCTGCTCGCTTGTGGTCTGTGGCCTGTATTCTGTGTGTCCATCATCCTTACCCATTGTTTCTAGTTGCCCTTGAAGTCTGCATGCAGTAGGGGGAGCTGTTTGCGTGTGTGCTCCGTGGACTCATGTCTCCTTCTGCTTCTCCAGAGGGCACCCCCAAGACCTCTGCTAGCTGCAGCCCCGCTCCTGAGTCCCCCCTGAGCTCTGGCGAGGAGTCAGTGCGCAGTGCGGGCGAGCCGACCAGCCACACCCACGCCCCGGAGTCCGAAGGGGTGTCCGACTCCCAGCCCGGCCTGCTGCCGGCCCCTCTGGCTGGACACCCGGGCCTCAACATCCAGGAGATGGTGGCCGTGTCCCCAGAGCTGGACACCTACGGCATCACAAAGAAGGTCAAGGAGGTTCTGACCGACAACAACCTGGGTGGGTGTCCACAGGGCCGGATGTCCATGTCCCCGAGTCCTGGTCGTCCGTGTCCCCATGGTCAGCTGGTGGCCTGTGGCAATGGCATAGGTCGCAGGTCACATGACAGCTCAGTGAGCGGAACCACTATGGTGCCATGAGACCCAGAGCCTATTAATGAGCAGCTTTCTAGGCCAGTGAGGAGGGCTGGTCCCAAAGCCACTCCACCCACCCAGTAGTAATGGATGGGGCTGTTTTAAGCATGATTCACCCCCCAGAATACTGAGCATTGTTCCCCCTTTCCAGGGACTGGTATCATAATGAGGCTGTGTCTGTGTCAGTGAGGTTGGTTGGGTAGGAATGATCCCCAGGCCGCTGGCTGACCCTGCCCCCGCACACTCCCCACTGCAGGCCAGCGCCTATTCGGCGAGACCATCCTGGGCCTGACACAAGGCTCCGTGTCGGACCTGCTGGCGCGGCCCAAACCCTGGCATAAACTGAGTCTGAAGGGGCGCGAGCCTTTCGTCCGCATGCAGCTCTGGCTGAGGGACCCGCACAATGTGGAGAAGCTGATGGATATGAAGCGGCTGGAGAAGAAAGGTGAGCCTGAGGGGGGCGCCACTGAGCGGGGTGCGGGGAGGGCGGTAACCCACACAGCGTGGAGAGGCTCACGGACAGTGGTAGCCCTCACTGTAGCCGTCACTGCGTACACCTCCCCAGAAATGTAACTACATGTCGTGGTGCTGCAGAGTGCAAGAACAGTGATTTGGTGTGCTTGGTAACTTTGGTTTTTATGGGAGTGAAGAAAGCGTACATCCCAGGTGTACTTATATGGCTGATTGAAAAAAGCGTCATTTATAGATTAATATATAGAATTTGTAGAATTAAATAACCCACCCTAGGCGTCGTAGCAATGGGTCTGCAAAACACTCAGGATGCCAGTGCCAATTTCACTTGCCTCCATTAAGTTTATTTGTACTGAACTAAAATAAATAAATAAATAATAAGTAGTAGTATAGACACTAACTTTACAAGATGCATAAAAAGTGTCTTTCTAGTGGCTCAACATTTTGCCACAATTCTTAGCAGGAAGTTTGGAGCAGCTCAAAAATAACCAGGAATCGATAAATTGATACTTTGTTAAATGTCTGTTTTTTCTTTTCTGTTTCAATTGCACAATTCAACAATTGAATATATCGCAGGGTGGGAAGAGAATAACTGCAGCATACAAAATTATGTACCACCTAGTGTTTTGGAGGTGTAATTGCTGAGCGATGCACACACCAGCGCACAAATATAAATGCTCGAAACAGCGTAGGTCACAGCGTAGTGTAATTCAGCCTCTAGTTCCTAATACTGAAGTGGTAGGAGGATGTCAGCAGTATTTTGTCTATCGTGGGCCATCTGTGTGCTAACACTGACCCCTTGTGGTCATAATATATATCAGCTCATTTTTGTAACAGCTTTTTAGGTCATTAGTATTACAGCTGAGCTATTTCACAGACATTTATATTTAAGAATAAACCTCCTGCTATGATCCCAATTGAGGCCTGTCTGCTGGTACCCTGCCCTGTCTCTGTGTCTATGTGGGGTCACACGCTCAGTGTCGCCCCCCCTGTGTCCATAGCCTACATGAAACGGAGACATGGGTCTGTGACCGAGCCACAGCCAGTGGATAGCACCCTGTCGGGGGGGGACACCAGCAGGGGCAGCAGCCCCCAGCACCAGCTGAAGAAGGCACGTGTTGTTCTGGCCCCCGAGGAGAAGGAGGCCCTGAAACGGGCCTACCAACAGAAGCCGTACCCTTCACCCAAGACCATCGAGGGGCTGGCCAGCCAGCTGAACCTCAAGACCAGCACCGTCATCAACTGGTTCCACAACTACAGGTCAGCGGTTGAGCCGAGTCTGCTCGGGTCGGGGGCCACAGTCACTGTGCCTGGGCGCCTGATGTGACTTGCCCCCTCTCATGTGTTCCAGGTCCCGTATACGCAGGGAGCTGTTCGTGGAGGAGAGCCAAGCAGGAGGCACCGGCGGGACTGGGGAGGGCAAAGCGGACGAAGCCGACAGCCGTGAGGGTGCTGAAAGCAAACGCAGTGAGAGTGAAAGTGGGGGGAGCACCTCAGAGAGGGAGGGGGACCGCAGGGAGCCCCGGGGAGACGTCACCGTGGGGACACCGGGGCCATCGCCTGCCCCGCCGGACGCGGCCACCTCTGAGCCGGGCGCACCGGGCCCTAGCGGCTCCAGCGGGGGCCTCTTCAGCTTCTCTGAGGCGGCTGCTAGCACAGAACGCAAACCGCGGGACAGCAGCCTGCGCGAGAAAAAGGCAGCCAACCTCAACAGCATAATCCACCGGCTGGAGAAAGCGGCAAGCCGCGAGGAGCCCTCCGAGTGGGAGTTCTGAAGCACCGCCCTAGAGGAGGAAGGGGGTAATGCAGCAGGACAGGTTGAGTTACTCCGAAAAGCACTTGAAGGCCCTGCTGGACAGAGGGCCCAGGCTCCATCCCAAGGGCTGCAGCAAGAGCAGACCCAGCTGAGGCCACAGAGCATCAAATCCTAGGAGGTACCAGGTTCGAGGATTCAAAAACTGCCGGAATAAGCAATCACTCCCTCTTTAGGGGATTGTCCATCACCTTGGTGTCCTGGGCCATGTCTCCTCGAGTTTTTCCCTGTTTTGCCCTTTTCTGTTCTTCTCCTTTTTCTTTGTCATGGATGCTCCACCTAGCTCGTCCCCTGGCCGTCAGCCGTGAAGATTACACAGAAGTGAGACTTGCGAGGATCATCACGAGGCTGATATGGAGCAGTTTGAACCCCTCAGTCTGCCATCTAATGGCCTGGAGGAATCCCTTACAGCACTTGGGAAAAAAAAGAATTCTTTTTACTTAAATTCCTTGGAAGAAAAATGTTGTAAAGGCAGTGTTCTGGCCACTTTGAGATTACACAGTCTGTCGACTTTAAACCAAGCTAAGTGTGGATCCCTGCCTATTCAGGGAGTCAAAAAAACAAAAGTATGAAGAGCTACTGTTTTAAAGTGTGAAACCTGCTTAATTCTTGTAGTTTAACTTCACTTGAAGGTTTATGTCAGGAACTTCCAGTGGGTGAGGGGGTGGGTCACAGGGCAGCTGGTAAGGACTCATTCCTGACTGAGGTAGTACTGATTTGCTGTTTTAACCCAGTTCTGTGTGTGTGTGTGTGTGTGTGTGTGTGTGTGTGTGTGTGTCTGTGCGTGTGTGTGCGCGCGCACGCGCGCAAGTAAAGGCTTAATGTTGAATCAGGAAGTCTAAAGAGATGTTTCAGATGTTTAAACAGGGGTCTCATAGTTGGACAGGCACACTAGCCCTGGGCTAAAGACACTATTTGGGGGGGGAGGGTGTCCCAGGTCAGGGGGGGCCAGCGGTGGTCTGGAACCAGACCTCTCTGGGGCTCTGCATATCTGTGTCTGTTTACATGCATTCACACATGTCAGATGTTTCACAAGCACAATAGGAGAGAAACAGGCCAGTGTAAAACAAAATTTAAAAAAAAAAAACCTCTGTCACAGGAAGAGCACGTCCCCTCCGCCCCGGCTGGGCAGAAGTGATGATGTGGGTGAGGGGGGGGATTGGCCGTTGGCCCCCATCGGAGTGTGTGGTGTGCCGTAAGTCTCTCTCTGTCTGTGAGGCTGTCTGTGTGACTGAATGCCTGTGTCTCTCATCATTTTGTCCTTTTCCTGCTTTTACAGCTCCAGGCCAGTAGGTAATTTTTCTACTTCTCGTATGATTTTAAGAACAGTTCCTTTTTTATATTCTGGTTATTTATGGGCATGTTTAATCAGGCATCTTACCGCGGTCGGTTAGGTTTTACTGTGTGTAGGACGATCCAGTCGTTTCTCTCGTAGACTGAGCAGTATTGGCTGATATTTGCAGACATGCTGTAGCTGCCCCGTGCAGGCGTGTCAATGAGCTCTCGTAGTTATTCTGCGCAGCTCTGTGAGAGCGCTGGCCAGCCTGCAGCCTTTTCAGGTCACCCTTTGAATAATGCAGCCCTGTGCGCTGTGTTTCATTTTTAGCCATTTAAATATTTAAATAGCACTGCAGTACTGAACACCTCAACAAGCTAATATTTAGCATACATTCCATAGCCCCTCATCCCGTCCCCTCCCCCGTCTGCACCCAGGCCCCCACCCACCCAGGCGGTGGTCTGTTAGGTGTCCCATCTCCCTGGTGGCTCCCAGCGTGGCAACGTTAGTGACTCCAGGAGGCTTCCGACTTCCCGCTGATATAACAATGTCACTGATATTTATCCGATCCACCACCACCCCCCCCGGTAATGTAATGCCAGTGACACCCCTAGCGACAGCAGGAGGGTGGCGGACCAGCCTGCCGGGAAGGGGGGGCTCTGTGTTTGGGTCACGGAGTTACCCTCAAAATCTAGCAATGCAACGCACCTTCTGTCAGTTTTATACTGCATTTCTGGCTGGGCTGGTTTTCCTGTTTGGCTGGATGTTTCTAGAATAAGCTGTTTTAATATAACACTTCTGCTGTCTTACCTGAGCTTCGACTTTAAATATTCATGCGAGTGTGACCGGCTGGTCCCCATTGCGTGCCAAGATGATGTGTGCTCAGGGTAAGCCTTCAGTGACTGAATGCGTGATTCTGGTGTCACACAGAGCCAGACCCCGCCTCCATAGCGCTTTGAAACCAAGCACTTAATGGCTGTGCAGCATGCTGTGCCCCCCCCCCCCCCCAGCCAAAGGTTAGGTTGGTCCCATTCTGTTTGTATCACAGGACGAACTGTAAAAGCCTTGGCGTGATATTTGCTTTAAATGAGGGGGAGAAATTTAAAGACCTGCTGCATGGTTCCCTGCATAATTAAGCCTAAAAGGTCACACTCCCCACTTGCTTGGTGGTCGAAACTGGAGTCTCCTGGAGTCCAGACGGTGGTCTGCTTAAATAGAGGCACCGCCCTGACTGGGACGTGTGTGTCCGTCTTCCTGAGGAAAGGCCTCCAAACCTTTGATTTAGAATCTCTCACCTTCTGATCACTAATTTTATCTTTTATTTTACCACAGTGAGTGGTAACTCCCGCTGGTGCATTTAACGGGAGCTGCGCGAGTGCTGAGGTCAGCAGGCCACCCTGGGGGATCCACCCCTTCTCTCTCGCATATCTGGCACTGGACGTGCGACGTCAGCGCGTTTTGAGAGGGTCGGGAGCGTCGTGCTTGCCGTGGGTTGGCTCTCAGAGCAGTGGCCCCTAGGGTTCTCAGTGCAGGTAGGCTTTTAAAGTGGACAAGGACCAAATCATCAATACATGATGAAACGATCCCTTTGCAGCTGGTAACTTATTCATTTTTTTAATAAACTTTTTTTTTTATGTACAGGCTGACTAACTTGCATGCGTGACATGAGACGAGAAGATTCTTCTGAGTTTGTGTACTGTGTGGTCATCCTCGCAGGTCAAGGAGTGTGTTTTTTGTACTCATTTGTATATTTGGAGCAGTAATAAGGGAGTGTCCTCAAAGTTTCACCCCGTTTCAAACGTACACTTGTCGACTAGTCCTTTGAGGTGCCAGGTGAGATTAACAGCCCTCGTGTGAAGTACAAGCATTTCTGCGAAGGATGTTTAAATTCTGCATTGTTGTATGGAGAGTCAGGCAAAATGACTCCATTCAGAGCATTAAAAACACGCTAAGCGTGGTCTTTCAGATGTGTGTCGAAGAGCTTCCAGTGCTCTGCTGAGATTTTATACACTGTCCCCTCAAGCTGTGCAGCTAATATTATGCCCATTCCACATTTGAATTAACATCTCAGTGTATTTTTTTTAGTGTCTGTTAAGTATTAGTGCTCTGTGGGGTTAGTATGGACTCCCAGCAATTGCTCTGGGGCATATTAGACCCCATTGGGAGGTCTAGTGAAGAGGACCATCACATGACAGCGACTGGCATGCTGGCGTTGGGATTTCGGGTGGTGTGATCGGGGGGTAGCATTCTGTATATGAACTCTGTATTACGTTTTATATATACGTTTCTGCAATGTTGTCCCACTGCTGGTTGCTGGCCACCTTCAGTCACAGGGTTTTGGTTCCCGAGGAACAGGAACTGAGAGCTGCAGTGACCGGTCCCAGTGTAATCGGAGGCAGCTGTGGTCTTCATCTCTCCACACCAGATCACTGATGCCATAGAATTTGAGTTTGTGTTTGTGCTAAGTTGATTTAACTGGTAACACATGCAGACTAAGGTCAGCACTCCAACATCCCAACATGCAGTGCTGTATCGTCTCTGGGACGCGGTTCTGTGATGATCAACTAAACTACACCTCCCACAGTGCCTTGCTGCTCCATAGGTCACGTCCCTTCTGAAGTGCTGTCTTTGTGGTCTGTCTGACAGGTGAGGTATGTGTGTGTGGGTGTCCCTGGTTTGTGCTGAGCTTACCAGTCTTTTTCCTTTCACTAAACTTGATTTTTGCTTTTGCTTGATTAGCTGTATGACACTTAGTCTTAAGCCAGAGGTGGGGGGGGGGGGGTGTGTGCTAAGATTTGTTTAAAAACGTCACTGGGGGTGGGGTGGGGTGGGGGGTTGAACAACACCTGTTGTTCTCTGGCCCTCCGTGCTGAATCACTTTACTTCTTACCAGGTTTATAAGCAGTTTTCTAGTAGAGCTGCTCTCAGCTCCGTGGAATTGAAACAGGGTGTGTCCATGTTCTCTTCAGACTGGGGGGCCCTCCGCTTCTCATGTAGGCTTCTGGTATGTTCACATAGCCGCCATCATGCCAGACTCCTTTTTAAACCTGAGACATGGTACCTGTTACATTTACTGTACCTGTTACAGACCAATAGGAGGCGCACTATGTTTCGTCTGATTTCCAGAAAGAGAAAAAGTTGTTACCTGTTTTTAATTTTTTTTAAGAAATGGTGGTGTAGCACAGTTTTATACCAAAAAATTACCAAAAAATTGATAAGGGGTTTTTCCCATATATAATAGCTATATTAACCGTTTTAGATTTTGTTTTAATACACGTGTTTTGAGGGCTGTTGAAATTAATCCAGTACCTGTATTTCTCAGGAGACCTCTTTTAAAAAGAAAAACCCTCTTATTTTGCGTTGATGCTGTTGTACTCGGATAGTGAACTTCACATTGAAGTTTGATTACCCAGATGTTACAGTAAAAGTCCCAACAAAACATCTTTCCCAATGAAAGTACTTATGTCCTTGTAAAGAGGTCCTGAAAGACCAGGGCTGCCCCGTCGGGTGCCTGCATCATGCGCCCCAGGCTGTTCTGTAGCGTTTGTCACTATGGGGATGGTGGGTTATGGATGCTGACCGTACCCTGCGAGACCCGGATGGGGGCTTTCCCCGCCTAGCAAGCCGACGCGGGCAGCCAGAGCAGTTCGTGGGGCGGCCGGTCCTGGCCGGCCAGTCATATTGGACTGGGACGTCTAATGGTTAGCAGTGTCAGCTGCTTTCTTCCGGTAGCAACACACCTTTTTCTTTCAGACTTGTTTTTCTTTTGGTTTTTTGTTTTGTGCTGTTTTAACATGTTGTTTAGTCTGTTCTGAGCACTGAGAGAAAGTCCCTCTACAATATGGATTTAATAAGCAATATCACTGTATGGAACTCACATGTTGTACTATGATTATTATTATTGTTATTATTATTATTATTATTATTCACTAGCACCCTAGGTGTGATCATTGAAGTAAATATCTTTTATACAAACACCAGCTACGTGTGTAAGTCGTTTTTCTCGTTTTCATCACTCACCGCGAGCTCAGGAAGTTCTGGAGCGGGGATCGAGCCGTCTCCCGCTCCGTGTACAGAGCTCACCTTATGGCTCAGCAGCTCGGCCACCCCCCCTTAACCGGGTCCTGGCTCCCAGGCATCACGTGTGGGTCTGTCCGGCCCGGGCCCGGAACTGGCAGCAGCCTCTGGCACGCGCATGCTGTTTAGTCTGCAAACGGCGTTGGCGTCGTCGTGCCAATGGCCTTCTCCTGGCTCCGCTTTTGGCAGCTTACACCCTTACCGGCAAGGGTGGGGGGGTCACTTGCACAGATAAACCCTGGCACGTGCCAATTTTCTTTCAGTGGGCGGGAGCGTTTCTTCGTGGGGGCCTTCGGAATTACGTCTTTGTAAAGCAATGCTAAAGATTGTTTTGTAAACACTTTTTTTAAAATATATATTTATATATAATAGCAATCTCATGTGCTCTCCTTACTGAAGCATTCTGAATCAGGTGGTGGGGGGGGGTTGTTCCTTTGGATCAGATATTCTTCCGTTACTGGGGTGTCGACCTTCTGTGTATGAATGTTATACAGAACAGGTGTTCAGGTGTGTTCCTGGGGGGGGTGCTGGTGGGCGGATAGGCTGTATGTGGGCCTGGCTTTGTGGTGCCCCCCCTCGGCAGTGAGGTCCCTCAAGCCCTAAACGCCCAGACGTGAATGGTAAGTGGTCATGTGACACGCCATACAGTTGAGCACTTTCTGCTTTGTGAGTGATGTGCAGCTCTGCTGATTTCCCCGTGTGACCGGATCACGGCCCGGTGATGGGGATCCTCTGCCTGACACTCGCTGTCCCTGTGTGTGGTTCTGTGGCCCCCTCCCACCCCCCCGGGCCTCCAGGCCGCTACACGGAGCTGCAGCGGGAGTTCTCCGAGGCGGTGCGGATTGGCGCTGAGCAGAAGGAGCTGATCCTGAAACTGGAGCAGGACCTGAGCACCGTGCAGGCCATGTCCTCGCTACCGCGGCCCGACGCTGAGGTGGGCCCCTGTGCTAGTGGTCGAGTCCATAAATACTTGAATGTATTGTATGATTGCTGGAAATAATGGGGTGATATTAACAGGTTTCGGCTAAGCTAACACATTTTAAACATTTTAGACTCTCTTTGCCCAGTAATGTACCTTCAGAGATTAAGCAGAGTCTGATTAATATGTTTGAAGAAACATATTGGAATGTTTTGTGGTTGACGTGCCTCTTCCTGCAGGGGGCAGACTTCAGCCACCTGGGCCGAATCCCTGAACCCATCAAAGAGGCTACAGCTCTGTTCCCAGGTAAGTCGGGAAGGGGGGGGGGGGTATCTACCCTCCTTGGCTGCCCAATGGGGATGCAGCCACCTTTGCAGGGTGACCTGGGAGTTTGTGACATGGCTTAGCGAAGGCGTCCCGCGTAGCTGCCATAGGCGCATAGAGCCACGCTGAGGGCCGGCTGTGCTTCTCGCAGGCGTCACCACCCCTACCAAAGGCGAGCTCCCCCAGGGGCAGATGGACTCCCTGCTCTCCATCATATCCAGCCAGAGGGAGCGCTTCCGTGCCCGCAACCAGGAGCTGGAAGCTGTGAGTCACTGAAGTCCTGGTTTTCACACTGCCTCAGACTCAAGCCACCCTCAGGGTGCATGCATACGATGGCCACCAATCTCTCTGGCTGTGGTTGTGTTAAAAAGTGTTACCAGTCAGTAATTAAGTTAAATGCACCTGACCCCTCCCCATACAGGAGAGCCGCTCACTCCAGCAGACCATGCAGGCCCTACAGAATGAGCTGGACAGCCTGCGCGCGGACAACATCAAGCTCTACGAGAAGATCAAGTTCCTGCAGAGCTACCCGGGGCGGGTGCGTGATGGTTCACCAGATCAGTGGCTTTTGCTTGGCTTGTGCTTGAAGCTCTCCGTCTCCCCCTGCAGGCCGGGAGCAGTGACGACACCGTGATGCGCTACTCGTCGCAGTACGAGGAGAGACTGGACCCCTTTGCCTCCTTCAGCAAGCGGGTGAGGGGTTCTTCCGAAAGTGTGAGCACTGGTAAACAGCGCTTTAAACACACCTGGGTGTAACCTGCTTAAAAAAATCATTGCCTTTAATCCTGTTACAGGAGCGTCAGCGCCGGTACCTGAGCCTCAGTCCCTGGGACAAGGCCACCCTTAGCATGGTGAGTTACACACCCTGCTGGAGCCTGCTTGACCATACCGTTTACCCTGAGCAATCCAGCCATGCTCCCCAGATCATTTCTGACCATGGACTCCCTCTCTCAAGGGCCGGTTGATCCTCTCCAACAAGATGGCCAGAACCATTGCCTTCTTCTACACCATCTTTCTGCACTGCCTGGTCTTCCTGGTCAGTGATATCACAGTCCTGTGTTTTAGCCATGCCATAGACGTGCATCTTCTCATGTCTGCCCAAAAACATCGCTCTGATCCAGACCTGACTGGTTCCGCTTTTGTGGGCAGGTGCTGTACAAGACGGCGTGGAGCGAGAGCATCGGTCGGGACTGCAGCGCGTACTGCGCTAAGAAGTGAGCCACTGCCTGCACGCGTCTGTCCAGAGGGGCTCATGTTGGCCGCTGGGGGTTCACATCCCCTCCCCCACGCTGGGCTGTGTCTTCACACCCCATGTATCTGCCAGTCGGCTGTTCAGTTCAGCAGGAGACCAGTTGATCCAATGATTATTTATGTAGCACTGGTCCACAGATTTGTACTTTGTCTTACGAATCAAAATAGCTGAAGTCAAATATCTAATCAGAATCACACAGTGGTTTAGAGTCACCCGCAATTACATTTTTCACTATATGTAGGTATATTTACAGTATATGTGCATAGTGGAAGTGACTCATCTAATAGTTGGAAACGTATGATTTTCTGCTCTCTCTCAGGAACATCCCTCATTTAACCATGCCTGTTCTCATGTGATTTTATTTATTTTTTTGTAAAGGTACTCCGATCACCTGCACCGTTTCCATGAGAACGGGGAGAACGGTGAGATGTGGCAGTGACTTCATCCCTCTCAGCAGCCCGGACCCCAAGAGCCGCTCTCCTGTCTGTCTTGCAGTGATGGCTTTTGCCCACCAGGGGGAGTGTGTTGGCATCACCATGAAAGTCCTGTGTTTGGTGTTATTGTCACTGGGAAATCCCAACTCAAATATAGCTTTAGTGTAGTCGCTTCTTTCCTCTGTCACATAAACATAGAATTACAGAAACATTTAAGAATATATAGGGGAGTTAAATTCTTTTCCACAGAGGATAATCTGTGTGCTTTTTTTGGTTTCTCGATCTTATATGAGATTAGATAGGAGGGGAAAACAAGCATTTAAACATAAAATTTAATCAGACAAATCATTTATGTCCAGTTATGTATGTCTTCTGCAGTGTAGTTTTGATTTGGCCAGGTTGAAATCTGACAAGGCTGCATATAGATTGAAACTGTGTGTGTGTGTGTTTTCTGCAGCTGGTATTTGAAGCCGCAGGCCACACCTGTCTGATCAGAAATGTAACTGGTGTGCAGCCGGCTCTTATATGTGTCACAGCAGCAGCTGTTTGATTGTATTGCAGTTTTGATGGACCAGTCAGATGTGTGTCTGCATGTCATAATGACTTCATCTGCCGTATCAATCTCTCCTGCTTATTTCTGATATCCCCCCCACCCTGTATCCATGATAAAGTTTGAGCATTCATCCTTTGTCCTTCAGTCTCTCTGTGTCCTCCAGTACCCCCCCCCCCCCAGTGGGGCCTCAGACCCACCAATACTTCTGCTGCCCCCTGCTGGACTGGAGTCTTTGGTGTGAAGCAGAATATCATTTTGTTTGGGTCTGGGTTAGGTTGCACCTGTTACCCTAGGTTTGTGTGTGTGTGTGTGTGTGTGTGTGTGTGTGTGTGTGTGAGAGAGAGAGATGAGTAATCCTTATCCAAGGAGCAGGCGACTCTCCATGAATGCCCCTTTACCCATAGTCCTGTGGGGCATTTCTTTTTGGTAAGCCATGTTGGAACCTGAATTATTCATGAGTCCCTAAGACAGTGGGCTTCATGCTTTTACTCATCCATTAATCAGCTCCCCAGCCCCCATTATACAAATTATGTCCTGGGAGGGGCAGGGCATAGGCTCACACGTGTATGTGTGTGTGTGGGAGCTGGAATGGAAACTAGCCGATGTTTTCAGTGGGTCCAGTCATCCTCAGACACCTCATTCTAAGCCTAAAGCTGCCTTCCCGTCCAGCACTGGTGACATTTGGAATTAGAGGTTGGACTGAATTTCCATGGTGCGTCCAGCAGGGGTGAGAGGTGTTTGTTTTAACGAGGAGGTGAGTTTAAGCTTGTGCTCTTTTATTTTATTTTTTTTTTTCTCCTTGCCCTCTAAACGCCATGGGGTTCCTGCATGCGTGTCAACCTGGGGAGAGTTTTCCTATTGGCTTTGAGGGCAGTGCTGTGCCCCTCTGAGGAGAGGAGAGGATTATGGGGCTGGGGGGGCAGCAGAGTGTTGAGTAAAACTGAAGTGCTTTCTGTTTTCCTTTGTCCCTGGGTCCAGTCCAAGGTGAACATGAGTTTAGCAGAAGCATTAATGTGCTATTGCCAATGTGCCCAGGGGTCCGAGGTCCTGCCAGGCCCGTGGGGTGGTGGGGGGGGGGGGTGTTATTAGCATGAGTTAGCTGCCTTTGGTTTAATTCTTAATGTGTCAGACATTCTGATCTTCACAATGCATAATGAAAAATATCTTTTGTCTAAAATTGTCCATGATGTATCCGTATAGCTTCAGGCTTATTTCAGAGTTGGAGCAATGAATGCCCCCAACTCTGTTGTACGTGTCTTAAAATCCAAAGAAGGTGGGGGTTAAACATCACCCACCCCCCACCCCCCAAAAAAAAAATACATTCAAATCCAGCTCCTTTGCCTTTCCCTGGGGTGTTTCCATGGAAACAGAGTCACACTGTTATAACTCCCCACTGGACGTTCTGTTGAACGGATTTCCTGTGACAGCAGCTGCTTGAGTCACATGACCATGAGGTCATAGGCAGACGGAACCATCCAGCTTGGCAGTGGCATTAGGTGACAGCAGCAGTGACTCTGTCTCGCCATGAGCACGCAGCAAAGTTTCCTTGCCGTTCAAGTGGTATCCTTAGTTTTTGAAATTCCCCAAACTGTGCAGTCATTTCTCTCATGGGCGTGTCCAAAATGTGCCCCACCCACCACTGACATACCCATACGCTCAGATGACACTTAAGGTTATACTGCTGTACTGCTGGGTATAGCCAACCAGCAGCTTTCACATTACAGGCCCATGTTTTAACCACTGCGCCCCCTGCTGGCCAAACTCTCTTTGAAATGTGGAATATAAGGACTGAAAGCCGCTTGTGATCTGCAGCCTCCATCAGCTGCTGTCACATATTGCACACCCGCATTTGTGTGTGTGTGCGTGCGTGTGCACCAGCAGGTAGCGTTGTGACATCAGCGCAGCCAGTGGCCAAAGGTGTGTGGCTGGAGGTAAACGGTTGACATTCAGCTTCAAAGCGCTGGCTCAGGAGGGGGCCGAAGGGGTATGTGTCCTGTCAGGACAGTGCCCACCATCCTCCTCTTTCCTCCTAAAGCCCCCCCACAGTTGGCTAGAAGAATGTCCCTGTGAGCAGCTTGGTTCAGTCTCCAGGTGACAGGGGAGCTGTGGCTTTGAAGGTAACGATGGGCGAGATCATCGTGTTGCCAAGCACAGCCTCGGCCTCCTGCATCCCGGGGCAGGGCTTGAGGTCCTCCCTGGGTTCGCATTACACACGCACAGGGCTGCTCGCTCCTGTTTTATTCAGACTGATATCATCCTGGCCGGGTCCCAGTCTTTAAGACCACGCATCAGACAAGCAACTTCATTACGGTTCAATGTTTTTCAATTATTAATAACTTGTTGGCTCCAGCCGAACCTTTGTGTAAGGAACTCAGGCCCACAGATGTTACAGCTTCCCCGCTTAGGGCTCTGTGTTTTTCGTTTTTACTGGAGTAAACAAACCCTGCCTCAATTCCTCCATCCCCTGACTTTATATGGCCATCCAGGTCCCCACCCTCTACTGCTGCCCAAGCACTGCCTCTCCATGACCCCCCCTTACTCTCCAGGGATGTCAGGAAGCATCCAGCTGTAAGGACTGATAATCTGACTCTAACATCTCACTCTCCTTACAGTAACCTATATATACTCTGATTAACCATCCTGTCACAACAGCCCGATGGTGGCATTGAATCAACTGATTATAACTGACAGAAAACATTGAAATTTTGTGTGTATAAGTTAAAGACTGAAGTGCGCTCTCACTACTGCTTGCACGAAAGTCTCTGCATAAAATCAGACATTTTCCTTTTTGTTGTTTGCTCATTACAATGTTACTTGTATTAACGCTATTCACCAAAATGTCACCCGTGGAACAGCACGTAACCTTTGTGGTTTAGTAGGTCTTTATACGTCTGCAGGCACAATTTACCAGTGAGCAGCAATAATTATGCTGAGGTATTTTTCACGTTAAAAGACCTCGAGCTTCACCATTGCACAATAATAGCCCCCTCCTACATGGCTTTACCTTCATGCTGTTTGCACGCCGCAGCTTCTGTCCCCATGCGCAGTGTGCGTGTGTGTGTTGGGGTGGTGGTGGATGCCGTTTATATCAATGCGCTGTTTTCTATGTAAACTGGAAACAATGCTGCATGTTTGGGTGATGAATGGAAATCGCAACAAACTATGTAAGGCGACATTTATGAATGAATGGGATAAGAAAAAGTATCAGTAACATTTTCTACATAGTATCTAGATTTAATAAATAAAAATAATGATCTTGTTTCCGCATAAAATGCATCAGTGTGGACACGGTTTATAAAAATGTTAACATTACTTAAAAAAACATCCTGTAGAAAATATCAGGGTCTTTCTGCAAGGAAGACTTTTGTCTTGCTGATACAGACATCCAGGGAACATCTGGAAAAATATCTGTGGTTAGTTAGATAGACTGTCGGACACATGTTTTACAGTTTTGCGGCAGGCCAGAGCGGTCCCCAGATCTCTCCAAATCTGTCCAACATGCGAATGCTAAGGTGCTTCGTTGACACACGGGACATTCCAAACTCCATAGCATGCCTTGTGATTACAATAGACCCCCGGTACTATGCTGTGCTGAGAGTAACAAAGGACCATTGAACCACCGACCTTCCATAGAATGATGATTTTTCAACTGAAGAAAATGTTGCTCTGTGTCTGAATAGCCAGTGCCTTTAACACACCGGACATCGCCTGTCCCAGAGGGGATGGAGAGGGAGGGAGGGAGGGAGACTGGCGGAGTAAGAGTGGGACAGTTCCTGTCACGTGGACCCACCAATGCGATGGTTAATGGACGTCATGGGTACACAAACGTAACAGGATTAAGAAGCATGCTCTTTCTGTCTCCTGAAGATCTCATCCAGGATTTCTGATTTAGATTCAAACAAGTGCACTTCATTTGCAATTAGAAAAGCCATTCTGCAAATGGTGAGAATCATTTAACACCATGCGGGGGGCGGGGGGGGGGGGTTCTTTCTCCTGCTGGCAGATAAAGTTTGATGAGATGAATAGAGTGATATTCTGTGGCCCAAAGCCAGACCCCTGGCTTCCGCTCGTCTCTCTCGCATGGCTTTATTTATTTCTCTTCTCAGAACTATTTATTCATGCCTAATATGTGCTCTAGAGTCTCAAAGGCTGCACAAGATATTTTTGGTATCAAACTGCAACGGCCGACTTAAGCTTTGCTGTTACTTTTGCTAAGGTCTTACTTCTGTCAGGATGTGGGAACTGGGGGAGACATGTAGACCCCCCAAAAGTTAATTTGGCTTAATTCATTCCCCAAATAAAAAGACCTTTGTATATAAATTATTAAGGTGTCCCCCTCCCAATATCAAACTCTCTCTTATGCTGTTTACTTCAATCCCCTCTAAAACTGCATAACACCAAAGGTGGAGGTTAATTCCTAACATTATTTTTCATTGTCTTATTCCACAACTGGAGCCCAGAATGAATTAGCCTGTGTTTACTGCAATATATGGAGGGTGTTTTGTTACAATATTCAATAAATAAATATGTAATTTAAATAATTAAATTATCGTTTAAATTGTCATTTAAATGATTGTTTAAATCACCATTTAAATCATACCAACAACCATTTAAATCATCTGTCAAAGTCACCCACCAAACTCAGTGGGCGGGCTCTAAGCAACATATAACATCTGATTGGTTACATTGCAAAGTATGTCACACCAGATCGATCTCGCCCAGTCGATTGGATCCTCATTTATAACCGCGTTTAATCTGATCCGTCCTAGGGCTGTTTATACATGCTAACTTCCCAGAATCATAAATAAACTCCTAACTTTAGGATAACAGTTCAGTTATTGTCCCTATCGTAACCTAAGACTGGAGCTTCCAAACTTCCCAAAATCTTAAATAACTACACATTTTTTATCAACCGGATTTTAAATGATACTTTATCATTTAAATGACCTATTTATAAAAAATAATTTAAATGATCATTTCAATTATTATGATTTTAATAAACATTTAAATGACGTTTATTTATCGAAGATTGCCACAAAACCCTCCACACCATAGCAATGAGGCCAAGAAATTGTGCATTAAATTTCTCTGTTGGTTTAGCGTTTAGATGGGTGGGTGTTTAATATTGACTGCACTAAAGGCTTACATCCAGTCCGAACTGACATCGTAGTCCTACTTCACAGTTGTAGTGAAGCATGAGAAACAGCAGCTTAGATTCAGTTTCAGACGTTGTATGTTCACCGCAAAGTTTTAGAAATTAGACGCAGCCCGTGGTTAAGAGCAGCACGCGACGTAGGTTGGGACTTTTTGAATATTTAACGTTTTAAAGGAGGAGAAGTCGTGCGTCAGTAATTGCAGCATTTCCGTGGGAAATGCCGCTTCCTCTGCGGACGGATCTGGTGCGCAGAAGGAGCTTCGAGGTTTGTGAAGCGACACAAACGCAAAGCGAACGCGGATAAAGCCTAGTTTAAAATCCTTAGTGGGAGATCAGTACACGATTGTGCTAAGCTCTCACCACCCAAAGGCAGAAAGGAAGAAAGATGCCCCGTTTTGCACCCGTTTTTCAGCACCATTTTATATCGCAGTCTTTAGGCTGGGAAGCTTTCAGACGCGCGCATGGCTGGTGACTGGAAAAATGCTGCGCGTCTCCTTTAAGCGCCAACGTGCACTAAACAGATGACAGTGACAGACCCCCCCGCCCCCCGCCCCCCCACCCAACAACAAAAACACAAAAAAAGGAAATGGGCGTGGGGGGGTGGGGGGGGGGGGGGGGGGCTCAGCGGCC
>JAOYFF010000038.1:4377429-4420077 GCA_025773925.1 Cryptomyrus ogoouensis | reverse complement strand
CAATGGTTGGGGGACAAAAGTCTTTTCTCGGGGCGACAGGCCAAGCTTTTTCCCCGGTGGGCGGGGGGGGGGTTAAAACCCCCCTTTCCCCCCCCCCCCCCCCCCCCAACCAGCACTCACAGAGTGGGCGTTCACTCTCCTCCCTGGTATAAACATAAAAACATACGCACCTTATATATGGTATGTAAGGTTATGTTTATGTAGTCATGCTCTGCTCTGCTGTGTGTGTTTATGTGTGTGTCTGTGTGTCTCTGAGTTTACACAGACATTCTCCAGCATGCAAATCCTGTCACCCCTGACTGCCACTAAGTGTGTGTACATGGGGGTATTAGTTAGCAGGACAAGGGCTCTGTGTTTGCATTCGTGTGAAAAAGGCCTCTCTTGTCTTCTAGAAGGAGCCCCACCCACAAAACATACTTCCCTCTCTGCTACATCCTTTCCCTCATGCAGTCTCTGGGTCACTGATCCCTGGGTTCCCGTGCACATCCTCATACTACACTGTAAAGTGACACTGACTCCTTATTTATCAGGCTCCCCGCTTTGGCTCTCACACCATTACATTCCCTGTCGCTGGGACAGCGATGCATTAAATGCACTTCATGGCTAGCTACGTATATATCAGTCGCATACAGTACTGTGCAAAAATGGTTAGTAGTCAAAGAAAATCATGTTTAAATGATCTTGTGAAATTATGATTTATGTCTGTATAATGTGCTAGCTTGGCAATTTCCTCCTCTCCTAAAGCCACCCAGTATTTGTAGCAACCATCCCGTACACCAGTGTATTCGTTGACTTGACTACAAGCATACTGTGTTTGGCTAATCGATACGGCATTTGGTTAACTGATCAAGCTAATTAATTAAATGAGCTGCCAGTGAAATTTGACAAAAACATGGAACGGCTGGCTGGGGTGCCCCCGAGGAGAGGTGTTCATCTAGCCGTCCAGCAAGATATCAGTAACTTTTTAGAGAAATCCTTTTATCGTGTTACTGTTAATTTGCATATATTCTAATGTTAAATTGTGTTTTTTTTCCTGAGCAAATATACACTTACTATCCAGATAAATAGCTTGTCTCACAGGCAGAGCTTATTTTACACAGACACTCTAAGCATATTGTTACTTGTTACATATCATATGGTCAAAGTGGTGGGTTTTGCACCCGGTCCCATTGGCCTTCCCTAACAATCCAGCTACTGACAGTTGAGTGTAAATTAGTCTGCAATGCTGAATCCTGCCAGCAGAGGGGCTGCACGTTCCCCACCCCCTTCACATCCACTAATTCAGACTGTCTGTCTGCAGACATGGGTGTGGCCCAGCACCCTGCTCTGCCCAGGGATTTTGGGTGCCAGAGTGAGTCTCAGCAGCGCACCCATCAATCCCCTGGGTACTCGCCTGCCAACAGGCCCGCCTCCCCTGGAGCCCCGCCTACCTACACCAGGCAAGAATCGGGCAGAATGTCAGGGCTGCGCAGCCGGAGCAGCAGCTCAGAGAGGCTTCTGGAGCCCTATAGCGCCACCCCAGAGGAGTACCATGAGAATGACGGCGGGCAGAGGACCAGAGCCGTAGAAAACCAGTATTCCTTCTATTAAGCCCCAGGGAGGACATATTGAGCTCATACTGACTGATCCACCACGAAGTACAAAGAGAAAATCCTGTCTTTAGGCAGCAAAAGCTGACGGACCATTTGATGCCGCCCCAGTCTGATTTATCTGAGCGGCAGCTGCAGACTGGGGAGTCTCGTAAACAGCAGGGACTCTGAAGCCATTACATCCATTTCCTGTGTGACGGGGCAGATGTGACGCGATTGCAGATCCTTCGGGGCCAGGGAAGGCGGATGCAGTCTGGAAAATCATATGGAAATAATTCCGATTGCTTCACATTCAGCCTGTGCTGGTTAAATTTGCCTAATTACTGATTTATTAATTACAATGCATTCTTGTAGCAGTGAAACCTGTTTATACTCAGAGGAAGAATCTACTGAATCTGTCAAAGTAGCTTAAAACAGGAAAATGTTAGTAAACGTTATGCTTTAAAAAAGTAAAACAAATTATTACTAACATTTATTACTGTTGTTTACTATTCACACCTAAGAGGACTGTCAGCACAGGCTATGGAGATCATGTGACCTGATGACATCACATCTCATGGCCACTCATGTAGCACGTTAGATGGCCAGGCTGATATCGATCCCTATCTTCCTGTCCAAATCAAACTGTGGGTGAACTTGAATGGAAACCAGATGGCAGCATAAATGTCAGAATCAACTACACTGTTTTAATGTCGGGTTATGTGAGCAATTCAGGAATGCAGGATGTAAATGCTACCATTATCTCAGTCCCCCATTGGATTGAGAGAATGTGCCAATTTGAAATATCTTTTTAAGAATATTTATTTATCAGTTATGCCATGTTTTGCTTGCATCTGTTCAGTCCGTAAAACAAATGCCGTAATCTGGCTCACACGACGACAGCCACGTTCTGTGGAAGAACGTCTTTTCTTTAGCACTGTCGTCAGCGTATTTTTAAAAAGAACGTTTTTCATACTGAAATGTACCTTTCACAGAGGCGGCACACTTTTCTACAAAGTATCTTATGTACGGCTTTATAATACTGTGAATAAAACCTTATTACTTTTTAAAACCAATTTAACTAAATAATGAACACCTTTGTCTGTTTTTTTTTCCTTCGGCTGAAGAGGGGCCGTCTTTAGGGCTACAGTGACGGGTACGGTCGTTTAGTTGTATAGGTTTGTATCGGCTGAAATTCGGTAGACCGAAACGTCAGCGGCACGTTTCAGACTGGCGATCATTTCAGCGTTTGAGTACAGCGGCATCTAGAGGCGTCTTCGTGAACTTCTGGAGGATTGCACAATTGATGCGTTCAGTTTTATAATCCCAACTAAACTATATTGCCAAAAGTATTGGGACACCTGCCTTTACACACACACACAAACTTTAATGACATCCCATTCTTAATACATAGGCTGTAATATGGAGTTGGCCCACCCTTTGCAGCTATAACAGCTTCACCTCTTCTGGGAAGGCTGTCCACAAGGTTTAGGAGTGTATTTATGCCCATTTTTGGGCATAATTTGTGAGGTCAGGCACTGATGTTGGACGAGAAGGCTTGGCTCACAGTCTCTGCTCTAATTCATCCCAAAGGTGTTTCTATCGGGTTGAAGTCAGGGCTCTGGGCATGGCTAGTCAAGTTCCTCCACAGCAGACTCGCTCATTCATCTCCTTATGGACTTTGCTTTGTGTGGGACCTTGCAGTCATGTTGGAACAGAATGTTGCAGCATTAAGAGTTCCTTTCACTGGAACTAAGGGGCCAAGCTCAACCCCTGGAAAACAACCCCACACCATAATTCCCCCTCCATCAAACTTTACACTTGGCAAAATGTAGTCAGGAAGTACCATTCTTATGGCAACCACCAGCCCAGACTTGTCCACCTGATTGCCAGACAGAGAAGTGTAATTCGTCACTCCAGAGAACACATCTCCACTGCTCTAGAGTCCAGGGGTAGCACGCTTTACACCACTGCATCCCACACTTTGCATTGCACTTGGTGATGTAATTCTGGGATGCAGCTGCTTGGCCATGGAAATTCGTTCCATGAAGTTCTCTATGCACTGTTCATGAGCTAATCTGAAGGCCACGTGAAGTTTGGAGGTCTGTAGTTATTGACTTTGCAGACAGTTGGTGACTTCTGCACACTGTGCGCCTCAACAGTTGTTGGCTGGTGTTGCTGTTCCCAATTGCTTCCACTTTGTTATAATACCAGTAACACTTTACTGTGGAATATTTAGTAGCAAGGAAATTTAAAGAATGGACTTAGGCAATGCAATATCACGATATCATGCTTCAATTCACTGAGCTCCTGAGAGTGACCCATTCTTTCGCAATTGTTTATATAAGCAGTCTGCATGCCTAGGGGCTTGATTTTATATACCTGTGGCTATGGAAGTCATTGGAATCCCTGAACTCAATGATTTGGAGGGGTGTCCCAATAATTTTGGCAATATAATGTACCTCTCAGCAACACTAGGCGTAAAAAACTCACTAGGGTGCAATGAATAATAACCAAACCAGACACAATGGTAATACTTTATTTCTTTGAAATATTAATCCATTTACAGCAGGGGCGTAGTTAGCGATGAGTGGATGGGGGGGTCTGAGTCTTTACTGGGAGGGCTGATGGACTGTTCATGACTTAAGCCAATAAATACACATTGATTTGGGGGGGCTACAGAACATTTCAGCCCCCCTAAAACAGGCCTAACTACGCCCCTGATTTACAGTATTACACACTGTTACAAAGGCCATCTTCACAGGAGATAAATGCTTCCTTTCTCTGTAAAATGAAGGCATGTGATTCCTGTGCTTACAGGCTTCCTCCCAGTGCTGCAGTACCCTGACTTTACATGTCAGCTGCAATGGATCAACCAAAGCACTGTCAGTACAGTGAATGCCCTGTGAGGCTGGTAGGGGTGGCAGCCTACTGCTGTGTAGTTTGCATGTTCTTTACATATTTCATGTCTACCAGGCGACCTTCACTGTACCAACCAGAAAGACAGAAATTACATTGTGCAAAACACCGCATTGTGGATGTTGAGTGTTGTTAATAATAATCTGATTCAAAGACATACCTTTAGGCTAACAGGTGTCTCCAAATCGACAACCTTGACTGAGTCTGTGTGTGTGTCCTGCTGTAAAACAGCCCAGCCAAGATGTCCCACACCTTGTGACCCCTGTGCTGCTTGGGATAGAGAACCCTGCTCTGATTAAGAAATCTGAATGTGAATGAATGATAATGAATCATATCTGGCGCAATCAAGTAAACATTAGGATGTCAGGGGAATTATTTTATCTTAATATAGACTCTCTCTATACATGCCTGTTTACACCCAACCCATAAATTAAACCAAAAAAGAGATTTGTGAAATCTGACAGCTGAACCTGACATTTACTGCCTGCATTCAGGGTTTCTGGACAACAGGGAGAGGATTAGTGTCCAGTGTGTATGCTGATGATGATGCCCATCCCCAGGGCCAGCAGCACAGCTACAGACAGTTCCGTCAGCTTGCCCAGCTTCCACTTTCTGAAGCCCTCCTTCTGTCGCCTTTGCAGTTGCTCCCTCCTCCAGCGGATCTCCCTCTCTCTCCGGAGCTGGTCCCCGTAGTGAGCCTGGTAAAAGGCGTCGAAGTCGAAGACGGGCTTCCTGCCGGCACCCGTGACCGAAGAGCGCCGAGCCTTTTCGCGGGGCGTGGCCGTGGTGCCTGGAGCCCTTGCTTCCTCCGCAAAGGGAGTCCCTGAACCCTGCAAGTCGGCCCGGGTCAGAATACCGCGGTCGTATTTCCTCCGCAAAGTGATGCTCCCCAAGACGCTGTACGCCTCGCCGATTTCAGTGAAGCGCTCCGCAGCCGCCTCACTGCCGCCGTTCCTGTCGGGGTGATAAATAAAAGACTGCTTATAGTAAGCTGTCTTTATCTGAGCCTGCGTGGCACTCGGGGACACCTGCAGGATGTCATAATAGGCCGTATTACTTCTGTGGAGAGGAAGAGCAGAGCTGCTGCTATCACGGGAAGCCGAACCCACCCTGAGCCAAAGCCGCAGGGAAACATTCGTCTTCGGCCCCTTCGCACTCAGGTTCCGCAATGTGCATATGGATCTCGGCCGCTGCTGGCTTCTTCCAAGCAGGCTGGTCAGACAGTCTCTCCTTTTCCAAACAAGATCCCAAGTCTGATTCAGTGACCAAATTTTATTCAGCAGGTACGGGCAGCCTAAATAATAGGTGTGTACGCCTGGGTCTGCTTCTCCAGCAGGCGGCGTGTTTCTTCCCAATCCATGACTTTTGCACATTTCAAATGGTGGTATTCTTTGATCGAACCGCATTATTTTCCTTTCCAGTCCACCCTGAATCCCTTCTGTTAAAGTGCTGAGCTGGTCCACCGGACCGTCGAATGAAAGTACCACACCAATGCCACTCAACAACGAGGTTGAAAACCCGGCTATATTAGCAAATGGACCCCTCCCAATCGAAAATAAACAGCCGGCTCTTGCGGTGTATAACTGCAAACAGTCTTTAGGTGTATAAATGCTGGATTGCGCCGCACTTCCCTGAGTGGCCCCGGCAGTCCGGACAGCTTGACATTTACGACCTCCATACGCTAGCGCATATTTGTGCGATCCGAATGTTCGAGTCGTGCGACAGGATGCCGCAATAACCGCCCTACTTCCCCGATTTCCTCCAACTCTCGGAAACTGGCATGATCGACCAGGCGCATATTTAATAGTCCAAGCGCTTTTCCCCAACTTCTGACCAAACTCCGCCATTTTCGGCGGAGGAGGAAGAACTAAAAACCAAAACACAACTTCCGATGTTCACAAAGAGACCAATCAGAGAAGAGATCTGGTATAGGGCGGGATTTAGCCGGAACGTGCTACGCTGTGGACAAATGGTGTGCAAATAGACGGTTTATCCGGCCCACAGCAACGAGGAAATACGAGAATCGTTTTATTTAATCGTATGAATAAGTGAGTAGTATTAAAATATCCATCGTCTTCTTTCTCCTTCCCGTCCATATGTATCCTCTCATTTACTTATTTAAATTGCCCCATGGGGTGCAAATTAGCTTGGACACGACGTGGGTATAGTAACCTACTTGCAGGTAAAATGACGTGCAAAAAAACGCGACTGTATGCGGGAGGATGAACCCAGGTCTAGTCCGACGGCCTGAGCAGGGATACTTTTGCTTGCTCTGACCAGACAGAAAGACCTAGATTGACAAAGAGGGCCGTCGTACCGCCCGGGTGGAAGTACCATCGGGTGCCTTTTCCTCCCTCTGACAAAAAGACGGTGATGGTTAAAAACGGCTTTGAGCGTTCTAATAGTATCAAATATATCCTGTTTTTCAGGTGTCTCTCTCTTCATAAAGATAAGTATCTGAAGAAAAGTAAGTGCCGAGATCTGGAAGTATCTGCAGTTCGAGTTTTGTTATTTGTCCCACGATGCATTACATTGTGATTTAACTTTATTTGGGGGGCACTCTCTTTGCTGGGGGATATCTATCTTTAAGCCTTACCAAAAGCTTTCCGACAGTTAACGGTCTTCACACAAACAAGGTACTTTTTTAAACATCTAATTAGTATCATTGAGTCTCGTTTTGTTAAGGTTGTCCTTGAACTTTATCTTCTGGCGTCATATCTGTTTGAATTAAAATATTTATGCTACGGTAAAACTTTGAACGTGTTATTTTTATAGATTGGTGATTTTTTTGGTCAGTTTTACTGCGGTGACATGTCTGGAAAGAATTTAAGAACAGCTACAATTAATGTTCTTTTAATAAGCATTTGTGACTCAACTTTGTTTATACAAAAAAATAAAATAATATAAACAATGTAGACAGTGCAAGTTAAAACAGTAAATGATGTAAACAGTGCAGTACTATTAACACTGCCAAAAAAAATGTCCTAAATGGCCAACATGAACAAGAATTAAGATTTAATTCAACATATGCTGTAACAAAGACACTTGTGTTTTTCCTAACTTAGTGCATTTTGTGTCTGCCACCACCTCCTGCTCTGCCTGGAGCGTAACAAAGGTGACTTCACATGACATCTTCCAATTCTTTCTCTGATGCTTTTGATGCCTTGAGGATGGCCTCTGAAATTAACACAAAATTATTACAAAAATCCATAACTTTTTCAAAGCAGAAACAGTTACAATTTTAAGCGTTTCACCTCAGGATGTTAAAGTTGTCTGATTCTTAAAGATTCTGACAGAAAGATGTAAAATTATCTACAGTATCTACAGGCTTTTATAAATTGACAACATTTTGGCTCTGACCATTCTAAGTGCTAATACCATTATATTCACTTGCATTAATAGGTAGTTCTTATGCATTTTGCAATTTTATGATACATTAAACAACAACTGAAGTGCAGTCAATATGTTTACATGATAAAGAAAAATTAAATTAGTGTTATTCCGACTCCAACCGGTTTTTTAAAACACATGTAACATGTTAGTCCAACTGAAATCACACTAAATCACTCAGTCTACCCAGATAATGCGGTTTGGAATGGATTTAGCTCTGCATGTATATATGTTCGATTGAACCCAAACTGAACTAGACACTGCACATGACACACTTTTTACCCGGAAGTGACAAACAGTACACAGAAGAAGAAAATGTAATTGATAACACACATTAATTCATAAGTTGTAAAGTCTGATTTAGGCAGTGCACCGTGGGACAAAGCAAATGTACCGCAGCTGAATTGCTTGATTACGTATTTCGTCACATTTAATACAGTAGCAGTAAGCTTTAGTGTGTTGCCCCAATGGAATGTAATATGCATACAACGTATTAATTAATAACTGTTAAAGAGTCGCCATGAGCCCAAAATGCTAAACCACCATGTCATTACAGCTGACAGGACCTATTATATTAGCTATTAACACGATTTTGTACAAATCACGATATGGTTTGAAGCGCAAAAATAATCGGTGTGCATCGTTGTCTGTGTACTGGACATCACAATTCTGTTATTAAAAACGCCCCACCTTCCGTTAAATGTTATTAAAGCCAGAAAACTGAATATCGAAGATGAGGCTAACTTAACCGCAGTGCCCCAGGTAAACTTGAATTGCCCCTAATCTTTTCAATAGCTATAAACTTCTTTGGTCGGCGCGTTGGTGTAATAACGAAAGTTACTGAACTGGATCGGTTGGTGACATTTTATGAATGCGAAATATGTGTTGCATAGCATACACCGATTCCTAATAAAAATAAACTATTATAGAACTGTAAAGATGCAATTCCATGCTGTAAACTGACTCCGGAGCTTCCCGCCATGTTGCGATTTTCCGAAGCGTCATGGAATGGGCACGCTCAGATGGTTAAAGGCGTGTTCGCTCCAAATTCCAGCTGACCAATAGACATGTAAGATGTACAACCTTCTAAGGCCCACCCACCCCTTAAAACGGGGCCAAAAGTCAGAAGCAAAAAAAATTCAAAGGCAAAAAGCATTCCAGAAGCAAAAAAAAAAAATCAAAAGCAAAGAAAAACATTACAGAAGCAAAAAAAAAAAAGATTTTATTCTTTTTTTTATGTTTGGAATAGATATTTTCATTCTGATGCTTAATAATTTGCTTGCGGTTTTCAAAATTTTGATTAATACTTTTGGCACAAAATTAACTTCATAATTGTCCTTAAACAGATTCATCACTCGCACGGCTACGCCCTTATTCGGGTGGTGCTTTTCTACTAAATTTTCATTATACCAGTGAGGGACGCCGACTGAGACCGACCGAGCATGGGAGACGATTACCCACAATCCCGCAGCGAGAGAGAGAGAAGAACTATCGGCTCGGCTATGATCACGTGGCGCTCGGCAGACAAAGCGTATGCGTAATAACTAATATTTATTTTAAAATTTTTGCTCGTCTTGCGAAACACTCGCAAACCAAGTTACTCGCAATCCGAGGTTTGACCGTACTTTACCGTCCAGCATCAGACCTCCCCATGTTGGTGGATTGCATATTGTTGGGGGGGATTATGGATTTCCTTTCGTCCGATACTGAGAACACAATAAAAAAGACTTCGCTTCTGTCCGAGAGCGGGCTGCGTAGTTCTTTGGCTCCCATGCCTCTATTTATAAGCATAGGAAACCAACACTTTGCGGTACCGGGAGTATATTACCTGGTCTGGCCGTGAAATAAAACAGCAAACTTCAGATAATGAAAACGTTATATCCATTCAGTAGTTGTAGTGATATGTTGTTTTAACTTAATTAGATTTGTAGAAGTAAAGGCAAATCGTTTTGGCTATACTTAAATATTTAACTTAGTCTAACGTTAAAATGCAAATTAACATGTTTTTTAAGTTGAGCCAAATTATTTCGAGTGTAGGTAAACGGCGGACTGGTGGCTCTGAGGCTAGGGATTTGTGTCAGTAATTGGAAGGTTGCTGTTTCAAATCCTGTGAATGCCCAGATTAATTCTACTCCATTGGGCCCTTGAGCAAGGCCCTTCATCTTGTAGGTATGACATTAACCTGCAGCCCTATAAGGAGGTCCTCCAACTTACAGAGGAAAAACTTGGGGGTAGGTGGCAGGATTGGCACTCCAGGCACTGGGGGGAACACTGGTCCATTCAGACTAGTATCACCTGCCAAGTGGCTGCACTCAGGTTCTCATCCCTGAGGTGGTTTGTGTTTGGTGGGTGCAGCAAACACACTGTATGTGCTCCTTACCTCTCCTCTCTAGGCAAAGAGGTGGATTCTTGCTCAAATCAAGCCTGAACTTTAACTTATATCTTTGGACATACGTGAAAACCAGGTGGCATGGAAAACAGGACTACCAGACTGCTTATAAAATTTGAAAAAAAATTGAGTTTGGGAGAACCGCCATCAGCAGGTGACAATGACTCGATTATTATAACGTTTAAGTCACTTAGGTGGTGAGCAGGGGTGAACAATATTTTATGTTTACAAAAGGGAACAATTTTTGTTTCTTTTGATACAAAATAAAATGTATATCATTTAACAGATGTATTACAAGTAAAGCTTAGTGATTATTGTGCATTGAGTAAAATGTATCCAGTGTGTCTGCTTATGCATGTAATTATGATACATTTACTCATTACGAGTTTTTTGACAAAGAGTGTGTAGCGCGTCATTAACAGTGGTTCTGAATGATCCGAAAAGCAATTCCTCATACATGTAAATGTGGTAATGACCGGAAGAGGTCACCCTCGGACCATCCAAGGTAAGTCTTCCAGCAAGCGTAGACCAGTTAAGCATTATGTTTTACAACCTGTTTAGCTGACAGCCAATTACACCAAGTTGTAAGGACGTATTCTAGATCAATGGGATTGATCTCCGCCATTAGTCAACCTTGGGAACATATGTCTCATAATGCAGGGCGTCAAATTCGACTGCTGAGAGTCGTCTTGATATTACGCTGAGACATAAGCTGACGGAGGTTTTTTGTCGGTATTTTCACAGTTAAGTGATGGCCTTGTCTCACCTTTAATAGGTGCAACACGTTAGAGATGGCACCCTGGGGGGGGGAGACACTCTCGGTAAATGTGAAGGGTGCGCGTTCACGCAGCCAATACAACCCCCCCACCCATGCGCGCTCTCGTTTCTAGCTGCTGCTCATTTCAAAAAGACTGAAACAGACCGTTAAACCTGAGCGGAGACGCAGGGTAGCATCTTTCTCAAGGGGATTCGTTGTTGGACGCCATGAAGGACCGAACGCAAGAGCTTAGAATGGTAAGCCAAGCGACTTTTCATTATTGCATTCCAACTAGTTGAATGAGGACTGAAGCAAGCAATCTGAGTGTTGGAGAATCTGAGTGGGATTCAGTGTGTGTTGCATATTCAATAAAGCATAGTTATAGGAGTAACAGTTAAATGTTTGCCAAGTACGAGTTGCATACATTTGAGTTTTTGAAAACATAATTCTCTGTGCATGCGTGTTCTGATGAAGCGCAGGCATTAAAATACCTAAGCAGTATTAATCATTGACTCGGATGAATTGTTTTGCAATTGTAAGCACTCAAATGAAAGCTGCTGAATATTAAATCTCTTTTAAAATTCATGATACTAGTTTGACATTTTCACAGAAAAGCAAGGCACGCTGTTTAGTTATTCCATATTAAAATACCAATTCAGCCTCGTTTGAAGCGGACTCGACGCCTCTCCGTGAGCCCCAACACGCCGGGGTAGCGGCAGCAATACGGTGCCACACGTTTCACGATTTTTTCCGCCTTCAGATGCGCCCACGGCGGACGGCTGATGTTCGAGCGGACGCTGATTCAATTCCGCAAATGAAGTACACTGGCATGGTTATAATTTGTTTGGTAAATTGTCTCGCAGAGCTTCGGGCAAGGATGTGCCGGGCTGATGAATGTAACAGTTTTAGGCAAAACATCAATTTAAACAAAGGAGTTTAAAAATAAGTTCACAAGGTGTCAGAGTTGGCTGTTGATTATTTACAGTGTGATACGTGACCCATAGTACGACAGAAATGTAGTCGGCTTCGCGTTAGGCCATTTTAAATAATCAAACGTAAATACAATTTTCCCAGTGTTTCTAATATTCCCGTAGGAAATAAAATGCGTATTAGATGTTAGTTTGTTGCTGTTATGTGGCATGAATGGAAACCCCGTGTGTATGACGGGAAACTGCTATATTACTACACTCTTATATGGATCACAGCTTCTCTTCGTTTCATCAAAATCATTCCAGCTCAACTGAAAAGGTCTTAATTTTCGTTTAAAGTGACTGAGAGCTGAAGACTTTTCATTCTGATCGTCGGTGCTGCAATACGCACCAGGTGCCACGGGTTACCGATTTGAGAAATGAGTCTTCATGATACTCGTCGCGCACAGTGGTAACAATTAATTTGAACGATCTGTGTATCTGACTAATGTGTACTGTAGGTCCTATAATGTAAAATATATGGAAATACTTCGATGAAATATGGAAAATTCTATCTGTAAAAATGGTGTGATTCTTCTAGCCTATCATATGCCAAGATGTAAATCGGAGATCTGCTCAGTTAGAACGGATCGGTGAATCTAAACTGTCCATTAAACCTTGCTGCTCTTTGAAGATTAAAATAAGTTTACAACAGAGCTGCGAATATTCTGAATAAGTTTCCCGTTTTTGTAGGTAACCAAAGCCATCGACAAACCAAGTCTGTGTTGGACAGGTAGTGTTTATATAGATTATATCTGTCCTTATCTTACTCATTCCGAGGCCTCACAGGAAAATGCCATGTATTGATTCTGTGTGTGTGTGTGTGTGCGCTTTCTCAATGGTGCTGTTTATTTTATATCCGCGGCCCTATTGACTGCTTTAGCAGATCCATTAGCCCCCCTTTCTGACCTTAAGTTGTCTCTCAGCGGAGACCAGCTGGGCCTTGCGATGAGTAGCTCTCATCGGCAGATGGAGGTGTGAGTCTGAAGCCCGTGTTGTGTCAGGAATGCAAGTCTCCTTCCAAAGTTTGGGAGCCTGTGCCAAACCAGAAAGAACGGTACGGCCTCTTCGTCGCCACCTGTCGGTGTGCCGGGGCGCTGCACGAATCCTCCACCTGAATGTGTTTCAGAGTGTGTGCACCCCGTCGGGGTGTAATATGGAGACGCAGCGTGTGTCCGTGCGCGTGTGCAGGATTTTGGGCGAAAAGGGAGGAGTCGCTGCTGCTCACAAACCGCGCAGAAAACCAGGCTATGCATGTTGGGCTGTAAGGGGGCTGCTTTGTTCCAGTGATGGCGGGGTTCATGGTGGCTCTCATGTGGCCATCCTCATACTGAGAAGGGGTAGTTTCTGTTTTTTCATTTCCTCCTAATTGTTTTCTGACGAAGATTCATTAAAATAAGGCTTGATTAGAGTCCTGCATGAGATGGTTGGTACTAACACCCTCCCCTCACACACACACACACACACACACACACACACACACACACACACACACACATACATTTGCATGTTTGGACAGTCCCTACAAAGATGCATTAATTTCTATGGAAAACCCTAATCCCAGCTATGAGAACCTTAACCCCTACCCAGCCCTAACCTTCACAAATGAGGAGCGAAATGCATACACTTATATACCCCAGACTGACAGCATAACTGAGCAACGCACATTCTCTTTGTTCTTGGGGTGGGAGGGGTCTTGTACATTTGTTTGCGTTCATGGACATGTGTCTAGAAATGAGGTAGGTGCCCCCAACAATCTCACACTGGAGCCCCTCATAAGAAGCTTATGCCATTGGCTGGAGAACAAGCACGATGAAAGGTCTGCAACCCCCCCGTCTGCTTGTCATCTTCACGTTGGGAGGGGTGTATGAGCTTCAGTTTGAGTATAATGTCCGAGCTGGCGGATGTGATGCTTATTAAATATAACTTAGCTGCTGACCCCATTGGTGATGGTGACCTTGTAAGGAGCTACACTTCTACCTGGGCCACAAGGCAGGGCCAGGTCGCCGGTGAGTGGGCCAGCTGAGGTGGCCGCGTCTCCGGCATGAGGAGCCCCAATATGACTTGCAGCTGTGAGCCCCTGCTGCCCAGCTTTTACGCTGCCCAGTGAAAATGCCTCTGAAGGGGGGGGCATTGGTCCAGTGGTTGGAAGGCGGCTCACATCACCAGCCAATGGGCAGCCTTGTCCTGGTGCCGCCCAACCTCGCCTCCACTTGTCACATGGTCGCTGAAGCCACACGGCTTTCGATCCTAAAGGTCCATTCAAACGGCTTCACTTGATATTAAAATCCCAATATTCTTTTCCACAGAGGATATTCCCACTCAACGTCTGAAGACCGTCCTGTTTAATTTTGCTGGCTAACGGACGATGAAGCCTTTTTCAGCCCTGCCTGCTTGGCTGTCAGCCCCCCCCCCCCCCCCCGTAATCGCCCCCCCAATCAATATGTTGCAAACCTATCAGGAGACGCCACACGTGCGAGAATGTAATTTGGTGTTGTGCCTGCTCCTGTCACCGGCAATTAAGTGCTGTCCAGCTCTTATGTCTGACAGTTTTGCATATTTACGGTGGTTTCAGTGAGAAAGATGGGGGGGGCGGCTGCTACCTTGGAAACTAGGCCCTTTCCCCCGCTAGTCTGTGTGTAGGTATGTAATGTCTTTCTAATGAATGGAAGCATTCCCTTAGCTTCTGTACAGAGATTTCTACGCTCTTCCCGTCTTTGTTTTTATCAAACAAGCCGACAGCAGAAGCTTACCCACAAGCTGGGCGCTTTCCAGCAAGACGGCAGCGGTGTTGCTGCTGTTGTTGGTGGTGGTGTTGATGGAGAGCCAGCTGAAATTGAGGGTACAGCCATCCTGTTTGATTTTTGTTTACATGCTGGCCAGCTGATCGGCAAACATAGTGAGAAGGGTTCCTTGCAGGTGGGGAGCGTATCTCACACGCGGTCTGAAGAGCAGGCAGTCATCTTTTGATGACTTCAAGTCGGTTTGTGCAGTTGGTGATTGTGTGACGTGCTGTGGGGTATTTGAAATATTTTAAGTTTTACAAATATTCCTTGGAAGTTTGCAGTCAGTGACTGTGCTGAGATGGAGGGGATTTTGAGAGTACAAAGACCTTCTCTTGTACTGGGCGTCATCTGCATGGTTCAGTTAAATGTAAGTCTCCTGGTGAACAGCAACTTCCTTGAAATGGATCTTCAGTGGGGTCTAGGTTTTAATATTTGTGAGTGCTTGTTAGTGAAGTCGAAAGAGGATACCTGTATGACTGTCTCGCATACATACATGTTTGTGTTTATATATTTGTGGGGACCATTCATTCATTTTTATGGGCAAAACCCTAATCCCAACAATGACAACCTTAACCCCTACCAAGCCCTTACCTTTCCCATAAGTAACCAATCAAAATAAGACTTGACATTTTTAGTTTGATTTGCATTAACAGATTTTTATAGAATTGCATTTCCGTAATGTAAACACAAAACGCCGCGCACACTCATGCTCCACTCTTGCTCTCCCAGCCACTTGGGGACTGTTCTGTAGATAGGAGGCACACAGGCTGGTGAGCAGGACAGATTGGTGGGCAGCACCGTCATGTTCGGCACACGGTTTGTTTTGTCAGCCCGCTCTGTGTGATTCTGCTGTTGAATACCACAGAGCTTGGTGAATCCTGAGTATGAACTTCCTCCCTTTGCCAGGTTTGTTCTGATTCATGCATGCGTATACAAATACACTCAGATTATCTGCCAAGTCTCCCTTGCTATGGTTATTAGATGGAAGAGCTAATCTAATAGATTTCTTTTTTTTCTACCCATGCAGCAAAGCCAGTAGTGTAATGGTTTCCCACAATGCATCACTGTTTTAGAGGGCAGAATACTGACTTTGAGGCATGAAGCAAAAGTCAGTGCAAAACCAATTCATTAATAATAAAGGTGAAAAATTCACCCAGGCAACAAGCATCATGTTTTTTTCTTAGCTAGAAAAACAGTAGTTTTGTCTCGGCGTTTTCTTGGAGCTTTTTTTTTCTGATGAGATCCTTTTCCTATGTTTCAGTGTCCCTGTGCTCTATTTGAGCCTAAACACTTTAAATCTGCATTAATTATTCACAACAAAATTAGGCAAATTGAGTTGCATATGTAGAAGCAACTGGTTGGTCATTAGGGTTTGAAGTGCTCATCCAGTCTGAGGGGCTTGTGATGCTTTGTCACTTCCTTATTGGTCTGTCTTCAGCCAATCATGTCATTTGTCTGCCCTCCTGAATGGTTCATGTTGCTTAGGTTTTTTTTTTTTTTCTGTTTTACTCAAGTGACTATAAAGATGCTGTTGTTCTGCATCATTGTTTAATGTCTCTTTGCACATGTCTTTCAGACTGTGAAGTGCACAATGCCAAAAATGTCGAAGAATGGTTCCATGCTGCAGTATTGGTGTGTTTGACAAAGGCTTTATGCATGTTTCATCCCCAATTTTTCCCGTTTCTAGTCAGGTTTTAAAAAATGTTCTTCATACTGGCAGCTGCCTCTGATCTCTGGCCCCCAGAGTCCTTGAGTTGTTGGCATCATTTGGCACTAGGCTGTAACATGGATGTCCCTCTCTGGTCTGTCGAACTGGTTATATTATCGCTCCCAAATTGGTTTCTCTGTGACCATAAGCTTTGTCATCCCCCCCTTCACCCCCTAGAGGACCAGCTGGGTCCCTGTGGAATTACTTGTCTCAGTGGCAGTGGGTTTTGAGACAAATATAGTAACTGCTTGTTATAGTATTATAGTAAAATCTTGGTTGTTCTTAAAGTGAGTCAGCAGATCATCTAGGCTTGTTGTACTGAGGCATGGAACTGCTAAGAACTGTGTGGATTTATTGCAGAAGTCTGGCTTTGGGATTGAATGTGTCTTGCATTTGCTTGACACACATCTCTGTAGTCGCGGTCTCGCTACTCATAGATCATCACTTTCCACCATCGCACCCCATGACCCGTGGTTGTGTTTTTGTCCTTTCAGGGAAAGGAGAGCGAGGAGGAGGATGAGGTGGCAGTCAGTGTGGAGCATCGTTTTATGGACGAGTTCTTTGAGCAGGTGAGCGTCACTGTTGCAGACCCGAACTTCTGTGTTAACCAACGATTGCGGAATTTTGTGTAATTTGTGGATCTGCTCATGGTTGAGGAAGCTGCGCATGTCTTTGTCCAAGTGCTGTATAAATGAACATGTTCGCAGTTCTTTCCCACCACAGGAACTTTTTCGGGAACCAGAACCTTTTTCATGAGCCAGAAACTAGACATGTTTGGCCCTATTTTTTGGACCACATGATTGTCCCCCAATAACTAACAAAATGACCATTGTTTTGGTGGGGGGGTAGTGTTTCTTTGGAAATTACGTGTGAAGTTTAACTTTTTGAATCTCCCATGCTTATTTAACAGAAAGGTCACAGTTCCTGTGGTGAGGTGGGAAAGCAGCACGTGAAAGTGGCCAGGAATTATAAAAGTACTTGTTCGAGAGGGCCCAGGAACTAGCAACTATGTTCCTGAACTTTGGTGGGACAGCACCTAGTCTCAAAGCCAAGTACCGGAACACGGTCTGCAAGTTTTCCGTTCAAGGATGAAATAGTTGATATAAGAACTCTGTAGAACTCCGTAGCAGAATGACGACGGGGTCGTCGGCGATGGATCGCATCATTATTTTGACCTGGTGTTAATGAGACTGGAGGACTGTTCTTAATATTGAGAAATGTTGGGTGTCACAACATCACACCCAAACTGCAACTGTATTAATGATGATGATAATGCTGGTCAGGGTCAGTTACAGATGGAAAAAGCTCTAATTGGTACATCATCCCTAGTTTGGGCTTGAACATGATAACCAGAAAATCTGTTCACTTCCCGCTCTGCAAAAACTCTACCCCCCAGGTCATTAAATTCTGGCCAATAGAGGGTGTCCCAGTGTGACGCTCTGTCAATTTATACAGAAGCTTACAAGCAGCTAGTTGTGGTTCTCTACCTTAGAGTTCTGCTTCTCAAAATCTTGACCCTTGGTCGATACCAGGGCAGTACCAGCTGTTTGCGGCTAAAAACACTTGTATGTTTGGAGTACATTGTTGACCCCAGGACAGAGCATGGCTGGTATGACGAGAAACCACAAAAGCCCCTTATCTCTGTTAAGGAGGCATCTTGAGACCTTTGTGCTTCTGGTGGAAAAGCTGACACCTTGGGGATTTAGGCTTCTTCTTTCAGGTCCCTCAGTATCTGTGAGGGAGGAAGGGTTACATCTGTGGTGCAGCCAGTGGAATGGAGCCCTGCTAAGGGGGACAGGAAGGTGATTAACTGCTCTGTAAGCATTCTGTAATACCTGTTTGGCCAGCTTCGCAGCTCTCATAAATCGCACTGCAACACCCCCAAAACCCATCCGCATTTATCTGTGGGCTTATTGGAAGCATCCATGCTGCTATTTGCAGGCTGCTATTCGGCTAGGTCAGCAAGGTCCAATCTAGGTTATGGTGCAGGGTTTACATCAGCTTGGCATGTGGGTAATGGGGGCCAATAGGTCATGGTGGGAGAGGGCTGTGTGCGCCATGAGCTGCATAAGGACAGTTGTCATGTGACGGGTCATGTGACTGATCATGTGATGGAGCACTGTTCCCCTTGGGTAGAACCATGTGAAGCGGGCTGTCTTCCAAAGGTGATCACTCTGATTAAACTAACCCAATGGGCTCTACGCTAAAGTTCAAAATGAAAAAAGTTTTCAAATTCTTGTTTGTGTGTTCTAGTTTACAGATAAAGCAGAACACAAGAAGGGTTTCTGGGTAAAAATACCCCCTCCCCACTGACTCACTCCTCTTTGAATGCAATTTCTGAATATTAATGCAATTAAGAAAACCGCTTCAGTCCCTCTGCTGCTTGTGCTCAAGTCCTCGAGGGCTGGTCCTGTGGATGGGGGGGGGGGGGAGGTGCCCACAGCGTGATGCTGACAAGGGCTGGCTCTGCATTTCACATCAGCTGGGAAGCCAGACACAGAACTAGCCCATCAGCTAGGAAGTGCCACATGGGGGCACAGCGTGTTTTGCCCCCCCCTCCTGCCCGCCCGCCGAGTTTGTGCTAGTGCCTTTTATCAACAGGGAGTCCAAACACGCTGGGAGTGAGTGAACAAGTTCCCCTGGCCATTCTTCCCCGTGATGCAGTCCCCGCCTGGACTTCATTAGCTGCGGTGATTCATAGACTGGTGTCCACTCCACTGAGCGTGAACTTCAGCACCAGAAGGAGAACAGACTGCTGCTTGTGTGTGTGCGTGCATGTGCATGAGTGTCTACAAACGATATTTAAGTAATAGGAATTCCCCAAATTCCAGTGTAGATTCACACATGGGGATGGTACTGGCTGCAGCTACGTTTAGGCTTTGGTTTACCCACAATGCACTGCTCTCACTTCCCTGCAGGTGGAGGAGATCCGTGGGTTTATAGAAACCCTGTCAGAGAAGGTGGAGGAGGTCAAGAGAAAGCACAGTGCCATCCTCGCCTCCCCCAATCCGGATGAAAGTATGTCCTTTTTTTTTTTTCCCCTCCTCTCTGCTACCGAGTTGGTCTGGGGGTCAGGGGGTGTCTGACAGCTGGTGACTGAAGGTCTTCAAAGAGCCAAGTCAAAGTCAATTTGACACTATGTCAATCTGTCAAGAATTAATTTAATAGAATTAAGTAAATGTAATTAAAATTGATCATTAAAATCTGAGGAATTTCACATACTGCTGTCCTTTTTTCCTTTTGCCTGTATTGGTAAAGGGGGTTCATGGAAAGTTTTTAGTATGGGGGCAGAACCTGTATGGGGGTTCGTGGAAAGTTTTTAGTATGGGGAATTTAACAAGGCGTCCCGAAAGCTTCATCTGTTCCCCTCCGTGACTGACTTTGGCTGCTGACTGCATGTCTTTAACAGGTGCTGGTTCTAAGTGGATGTCGAAGACCGATTTTGTTAGCTTTCATCGAGCTGTTTTTAAGACCATTGTGAAAGCAAAAGAAGTAAAAAATGCTCCATTCAGTGTCAGACTTGCAGGCGATTATCACTAAATTAGAGGTAACCACACAGTTGAGATGGCCCTCAACTGTATTCTGGGTATCAGTACGGGTTGGTTGAACAAGTACTGCGAAGAGCTTGTGAGATGCGTGAGGGTCCGGCCTGGGGCACTGGAGTCCGGTGAGGGGGGCAATAACGTCGTCAGGAGCGGGAATCCAGCGTGGGGGGGGGAGGAGAATAATGAACATGTCACGCTGACCTCGCTGCAGGCTAACTGGTGTACGGTGACACCACAGGTGTGTATGAACACCCCTCCGTCCGTATCTCTCTTCTCTTTATTTGTAAGCAGCATCACATTTGCCTGTCTACCATTCACACACCCCCACCACCTCTCGCCCTCTCCTCTCTCCCCTCCCTTTTTTTTTTTTTTTTTTTTTTATAAACTCATCATTTTACTGATCGTGATGACAAAGTTTTTAGCCTTCTGGCTGTGACACATCACTTTAAATGGTAAATTAGTTGCGTTAAACAGCCATTACGTGCCTTAGCAGACGAGGCCTGTATTTTTGGTTAATTTTGTTCCGACTGTGTGAAAACACTGAGGGTGGAAGGTTTTACACATGGTTTTTAGTGTGTGTGAGATACAGACAGCTGTGTCATTCCCTTGTGCCATTTCATCAAGGGACTATCACTTGTCTTGAAAACCAGACAGAGAAACCCACGTCCTCGTCTTCTGAAATCTGAGGGACAGGGCCCAGCTCGTGCTTGTTGGGAATGGCACGATTCCCAGAACACACAACCTCGCCCCCGAGCACTTTTTTTTTCTTTAATTTACACTAAGTCAGACCCAATTGGCCTAATTTTAATGCCTTTTAGTTACGTTGAGCGGAGATCAAAGATCTGAAAGTTGAGTGACAGCCTGACACATAATATAACATATAAGCACACAGTACCAGCCAAAGGATCGGGCACACCCACCCATAGAAAGGTTTATCCGTACTCTTATCTACATTTTAGAATAATTACAAAGACATCGAACTAATAAAATATACGGAATTATGCACAGACTACAAAAGTATGAAACAAAAAAAATTGTTGGGGGGGGCAGCTCTGTGGGTTGGGACTCAGGAGGTTGCTGGTTTGAATCCCATGGTCAGCAGAGTAATCCCACCATAGAGCCTTTGACCAAGGCCCTTAACCCCAATTGCTCCATGGGCTGGCTGACCCTACTGTCTCCTTTATACTGTACCAGTCTCATGAGGTGGTCTCCTGGGATGCTTTTCCAGCTGTCCTGGAGGAGGTCCCACATATGCTAAGCACTCATTGGCCGCTTTTCTTTCACTCGCTGGTCAAACCCCTCCCAAACCATTTCTTCTGTGTCTAAGTCAGGTGGCCAGCTCATGTGATGCAACACTCACTCTCCTTTGTAGGTAGTATTTTGACTGATGCTTAATATATAAAATATTTATTTTATTTGTCCCTTATCTATTTTTCATGAACAGTCACCAGCAAAGTTAAATTATGGACGATCGATTTAAATGCTGTTTTTGCTTTGATGGGACATGTACATATTATGGGTAACTTAATGGTTGCCATAGTATCAGAGGAAGTTCCTGTAGGCTGTCCCTCTGTCCCACATGCCCCCAACATGATCCTGGGCCGGATGTGTAATGTGCAATAGCTGGGTCTGTAAGGCCCCTAGTGAAACGACAGGACGTGCAGGAAACTCATTACCGTGGCGCTTATGTGCTTTCGGAAGCTTCGGTTTAATTGTATGAATTATGCAAATGTGTGGTATTTGGAGGCGTTTGAAGTTGCCTGTCTGATGTGAGGGCCTGGCCAGCGTTGGATGGATTTTGCCTTTTAACAAGATTTGCTTAGTAGCAACTGTAACACTGCTCATGACTGTACATATCACAGCCCTCATGCCTGAAATGCTAATGGTAAAGCCTCATTAAGTATCTTGTAATTAATGGGTTGTGCACTGGCTTATGGGAGTTTCACAAGGAAAAAACGATTGGTTCAGAGAGAGAAGCAATCAAACTGTAGAGGAAGTGGGTCCAAGCAACTAGAGGAGGCTGGACCAAGACATCTGATTGGTTGGTCCCTCCTACTCTAGTTGCTTGGACCCACCTCTACAATCTGGTTATCTCTCTGAACCAATCGTTTTGCCTTCTGCCCTCAGAGCATTTTTGTGCAAGTAAAACTTTCATGAGCAGTGTACTAGATAGGGTTCTGTATTCAGGCTGCTGGAGACATCATATTGGCGATATTGGAAGGCTGCATTGTGAGCGCCCCCTAAAGGTTTGTCAGACCTCTGCAGGCTAACATATTCCTGCAGTCCAGCTTGCTCTCCTGCAGGCCCTCCACAGTGTGAACAGAGCGACTCGCTTTGCTGAACCAGACTGCAGAGGAAGGGAGCTGTCGTGAGGATGTTATTCATGTGGCAGATAATGTTTGCTGAGATCCAGGTGCTGGAGTGGATCTGGAAGAAGCCATGCAGCCCTGTGTGCCCCCCCCCAGAGAGGATACATTCACAGCAAAGGTTCTCATCAAGCTGAAACTTCATGTAATTGGCGTGTTTTATGGCTGCAGATTTTGCTAGTTTCTGTTGGTGCTGGATGACTAGATGCACACGTTCTTTTTTCAAATCCTTACACCCAGAAGTCGTTAGTTGACAAGTCGTTCTGCCTTCCGCCCGCAGAGGTAATTTGGGAACGTCTCTCGCATGCTGCCGCTGTTGTATCCAAACCACTGGAGACTTTGGTGGGGAGATAATTACACATTAGTAATAACTTGTTTATAGTCTCTGTGTTTGCAGAGGGACGTGTGAAATTGCAGTTTATTTATTTTGTTCGTTGGCGCGTACGCAGTCCAGCACGGCCGCTGCATTCGTAGCATGTTGCGTGAAGCTGAATGGTTTGCAGGCCACGTCCTGGTCCGGGCAGCTGGTTGCTCCCTCTGGCAGTGACGACGATGCATTTTATTTATCATCCATTATCCGCACCATGTTGAATGCTCAGGTCCACTACACCTATTTTTGGGCTTTTTAATCAGACATACTGATACAAGCACAATGCTCGTAGCGTGTGAACCTTTGCATATTCTCCCGCCTCCCACTTGCGCCCCCCCCCCCTTCACCCAATGGCATTTGTTTCCTTTCAGTCCCCTTAGAAACCTGCTCCCCTTCGGTCCAAAACATCAGAAATGTAGACTTTACTCAATCAATAGCACAGCTAAAGGTAGCTGGTTTGTTTACTCTCTCTGCTGGTGGGGGCAGCGTGCAGAGCCACCAATTTAGGTGGTGGGGGGGGGGGGGAGTATTTGACAAGGCCCTTTTTGTACCCAAATTCATCCACGGGGCCACATGCCCCTTATCAGTCAAGGCCATCAAAGAGCGTCACAGCACGACATGAGTGAAGGATCGCCAGAGGGCCCTTATCGCCGTGCACCTTTTGCCTGCCTGTTGTCACCGTCACGCCCCCTGCTGTCTGTGTGCCACCAGCTCCGTCACTATGGCTTATTTGGAGCTGCATTCACATTTCTGCCTTCATTGGCACCTGGAAGCATTGCTTCCCCTATTACCAGTAATTCCTCGATGCCACAGGCTAGGCACACACCCAATTAGCCTCATCTTCACACAGCCATCCTGCCCCGTCTTTTTTAAATCTCTCCTGACACGCGTGCCAGTAATGAAACATTACATAATGAAATCTGAAACTGGCCTCGTCGCTGACTTTTCCTACAATACGGTGACGCCGCTTGCGGCGGTCTGTCAGCTGAATGCCCGACCAAGGGGGCGCCATAGGTCTGTACGTAAACGCTCGTGAATGTCATGACTCTCGTCTCGTTAAATTGCCTCGTCTCCGCGTTCTTCATGCAGTCTCCTTTTCCCAGACCTGTAGGAGGTGGTCCATCTTTAAGATCACCAGGGTCCATGTCATGGTCAGTAGCCTCTAACATAATAATCTTAACATTCTTAATACTCATGAAATGTTTGGTGTTCTATTTGAAGACATTAACAATAAAGACCAACTGTCTCAGGTAAATATACTGATTTGTGTTGTGCTGAATGGAGAGTGGGAACTTTCAGAATTATGGCCCAGCTTCTGTTTTAGAATATTACGCTGTGTAGTGACCAATTAAAATGAAATTTCTGTCGTGTTTAAGTGATTTTGGTTTCTTGCTGCTGTTTGTCTGTAGTTGGGCGGCCTAATTTGCTTTGGGCGTGCTGAACCTAAGAGACTCCTGCTGAAGGGCTTTAATTGTATTTCACATTAAGTTATCATGAATCACAGCGCTCCCTTCTTTGTTTCAGTCTCCGAGCAGTAAGCCCCATTACTGAAATGGGTTTTTGTTTTTTGAATGACCGACTGTCTGATTGCAGTCTGTTTCAGGATCTCCAACCCCTGCCCTCGCCCGATCTTTTAGAAATCAGTTTCTTCACCGTAATAGACTTTTTCTTTTCTCTCTGGGGGCACAGCCCTGCCTCGTAGCAGAGATCCATTTTCTGTCCACTCACCCCATTCCCAGATGCCCTGTGAAGTATCCTGGGCCGGGTGTCACTGCTGGTTACGGTGTTTGCGTAGATGAGCATCCATGGTTCTAGGTGTCCCTCTGAGAAGGAGGGGTTTGTGGGCTGGCCTGGTTATTTTCTCTACACCGCTGGGTGTCCACTTTGTGATCAGGACCATGACAGCCAGTAATGGGATGTCGCCCTGAAGGGGCTGTGTCATGTAGGGTGTGACAGAGCAGAGACGTCCATGCTTTTGAGCTCATTTCCTGTTCTCACAGGAAGTCTTAGGCCAGACTGGGCTCTGAGGTTCAAGCTTGAGCTGAAGAATCCTGCGGGGATGCCCTGTCTGCCCTGGTTCCTGTCATTCTTCCCCAGAATCCAGCATGGGCTCCACCGTAAACGCATCGATCAAACAATGCGGTGGCTCGGCGCTGGCCGAAGCAGCGACTCCTCATCATGTCCAGCCAGCCCCTTGGCGCCAGTGAGAGTCATGTGTTCCTGTTTGGGGATGGTTGCAGGTGGCTGTCCCCGTTCTTTGTTGTACCTCCTGGCATTAAAAGAGAAGCGGCCACCTGTCACCGCACGTCGGGTGCTGTGCAAAAGAAGCCGCCTCCTAGCTGCTCCCGCGCAGCTCCAAGCTGGTATGCTGCTCCGGGGATGTGGCACGTCATGAGAGCGGATGTAAACCTCTGAGGAATCCCTCAATACCAGGCATGTTTCCCCCTGTTGTAATACAGTGGCTGTGTTCAGATGTGGTGTTAAAGGTGACATCTTGCTTAGCATAGAAATCAATGAATGTGCGATTGCCATGTCCCCCCCCCCCACCACCTGTCAGGTCTGGCCCATACTCCAGTCTAGTTTCCATTTACTGCCCCCTACTGTTCTTCAGATTCACTTGTAAGTCATCCTAACTTGCTTTTGTCCTGCCTGTGTGATGAGGATTGTGCCATGCTGACTCTACTGGAAATCTCCTTGATTGACACGCCTCCATTGGGATTGTCTGGGCTGGGAGTCGGAGTGGGAGGTTCCCTGGTGAGATCTTCCAATGGGCTCAGGCCTTCCTTTCAGAACCTGCCCTTCCTGGCTGGCAAACTGCATGTACTGGGCTCAGGAGCATTTGATGCAACAGTCAACATAATTCAGTATAAACCTCAGTTCACGGTTTGGGGCATTTTGGTACAGCGGGAAAAACAGAATTCTGTTTTGAAAATATTCATTATTAAAATTGCAAATACAATTAGGAGCAATTGTAAATCAAAGCCAATGAGTCTGTCGAAGTGTGCGAATAACAACCTTACAGACGCTTATTTACGCATCTGTTTTCATGGATGAAGTAAAGCGGAGTGGATTTAGGGCAAGCAGTGAAATTTAGGCACAATGACAATGAGGAGCAGCTACTGTGCCGTTCCTGCTTCCGGTTCTTACTGGTCTTCTGTGTACAAGCCCCCCGTGTACTTGCTTTTTAAACATGCCAAGTCTTCTTACTTGTATGTTTCTTGGACTGGTATCTGTTGGAGGAGTTGGGAATCATTTTGACGGGAATCCCAAAGGTAAGTAAAAGCTTAAACGCAGAAATCAAACTGGCAGTTTATCATTGAAAGATGTGCAGGACTTTTCCTTCATTGGGGACGCGGGGGGCTGACACACACAAGGTTAACGGGAATGTCTGACTGCGGTGCGAGGTGCTGAATGGGACAGTTGTCATTCACTGTTCTCTCTCTCCCCCCCCTCCCCCCTTCCCAGAGACAAAGGCAGAGCTGGAGGAGCTGATGACAGACATCAAGAAGCTGGCCAACAAAGTGCGCTCCAAGCTGAAGAGTAAGTGTCTGCCATGTTGGTGTCAGGAACATCAGAGGGTTATAGGCTTGAGTCCCATCGACTCATACAGACGGTGTGGAATCTAGCAGCATACCCAGGTAAAATGCAAACATGAGGGTTCTGGGCATTCAGGGGGGGTCAGTAGACACCTTGCCACATGGACTGAATTACAGCAAGAGCATTTAGGTGCATTCTGGCTTTTGGGGCAGCATTTATATCGAGCATCACAAAAATGTTTCGGGGGGGGGGGGACTCCATATCCTGAGCAATGTTCTCAGGATGAATGCCCCCCCCCCAGCTCATCATATTACCCGGTTGTTACCTGAGACTGTATTAGCTGTCCGCTGTCTGACACTGCTGGATAATTGGTGGTGGTGGTGGGGGGGGGGCTGGCTCCCTTAGAGTGACAGGGATGGGACACCGTAATTTAGCACTTGGGTACATGCCACTGTCCGTGGTGCCCTGTGAGGTACGGAGTGAGCTGTGCCCTGCCTTGCTGAAGCCCCGCCCCCAGGGCGTCACACTCAGACCCCCCTTGCCCCGCTCCCACTGGGTCGTCTCCTCTTTGACCTGACAAGCTCTTTAATTACCAAGCTCCTCCGCCGCCTATCTATCTTTCTGCCATTAGCTTTTCATCCTTTCGTTTTTTTCCGCATCATCTATTCCTCCAGCGGGGTCTTAATCCGTTCCATTCATTATAGATGCGGCTCAGTTTACTGTTTTAAGATTATTCACACATTTAATTATTATTTACTTAAACTATTGCATATTGTACTCTCAGCCCTTTGCCTTGGCGCATGTAAGGATGAGATCACGCTGAAGACTGCAAAATACAACCGATGTAATTAATGGGGAAAAACTGTACGATTCGTCTCTCTTCTCCCCCTCCGTCTGTTTTCTCTGTGTAAAGTTCTTTCCTGGTCACTCCACCTCTCCCTGTGGTGGCCTGCCTGACACCACCAGCAGGTATTGTATGGTTGGACCCCTGTTTCCTCCAGTGTTCAGCTATCTGATCTGAGATCAGTGGTGTGCTTCTCACCTCCTGATGTTCAGTTTTGGAGTCAATAAACATGGGAGCGGCAGGGGATAGAAATCCCCACACTACCAAATCAATTTTGTTTTAAATGTTTGGCTGCACTTGGTTGGGCTCTCGTCCGTCTACCTGCTGCTGTCAATCTGGTGTAATGATGGTCCTACTTTTACTGAGTTTTTTTATTGATCTTTCTGGGGGGCTCAAAACTAGAAGCTTTAATAAATTTCCTGATAATAGTTCTTTTATTTGTCTGAGTCACTGAGCTGTGATTTAGGGTTTAACTGAGGCAGAGAGTATTAATCAGAATGGTTTGGTTTTGTTCATTGTATTCAGTTTTAAAGCTCTTTGTTTCTGTGCGGTCAGGTGTCTTTACTTTTTGGCGAGACTGATGGAGGATGTCAATCTAAATTGGTACCTTGGTGACGCTTTTGTACCTCCTTGGGGGGGCTTGTCGTTGAAGGGGCACACCTTTTTTGAGCCATGGCACCATACTCGCGTCTTCGCTTTCTGTTGCAGTTCGGTGAGGTTCGATGCTGGGCCGGAGTATCCGACCCTTCTCCATTAGTCTTCTTTGTCACTCTGCATTCTGGGAATTAGTCTTTGCTCTGAGGTATGACCCTAGTGAGGCCTCTGACTGCCCTTTTGCTGTGGGTCACTCCTTGGCGTGGTAAGTAACCCATCACTCCCAGATAGTGTAATGCGTGTCATGATGTTGCTGGTCAGTCCCTGTAGCCCAGTGCCCGTCCGGTCACCTCCATTACTGCAGCTCTCCAGAGAAACACAGGTGGGATGCAGTGAGGCGGGTCACTGTCAGCCGTCCCCCTGCAGAGGCAATAAACCTCTGAAGTAATTAGATCGCTTAGTAACGTGCTAAACCAGCCTGGGGCACCAGGGAGACCGGTGTCCGTCTGAGCTGCGATCCAGCAAGTCCTGAGGACCTTTTAGGAGCCAAGAGGATGTCATTTTGAGGAAACCTGGTCGCTTTTGTCTTCCTGTGGGAAATCTGTGTCCTCCAGGGTAGTTCCTGAGTTCAAAGAAAGAGCTGCTTTGCCCTGGGAGGCTGGATAACCTTGTGGTGGAAACGCTTCCCGGTTCCCAGTAGATTGCCCTCCATTTGATACATCGACAGTTGTGAAGGGCAGCCTTTTTAGATAAAATACTGTCTTGTAAAATCTCACCTTCGTGCCAAACCTAGATTAAATCAAACACACCTTCTGGTAATGCGCTTCTGGCAGATTCACTTGGCCAGGCCCTGGGGCTGTGACGTGTGCAGTCGAGCAAGTTTAGCTGCACGTTTTAGCTGACGGAGAGGGCGCCACTGACCGACAATGTAGGAGGTCAGGCCGGGGGACATGACTGCGCCTCTGTTTCCCCTCAGGCATTGAGCAGACCATCGAGCAGCAGGAAGCAGGCACCCGCACCGCTGACCTGAGGATACGCAAGACGCAGGTGAGGGTGAGCAGGGGAAGCAACGTATGAAGCATCTGGGGGTGAAGGTCCTGCTGGCTGCTGAAGACGCAGTAATGTACCTGTTTCCTTGAGCTGTGAACTAGAAAAACACTTCAGGGTTTCAGTTCAGATTCAGGTTTAATTGATTCTTCAGAGTCCCTTTGGATTGCCTGAGTTAACTGGTGTGCTGACTGGCTCCTTGCCTTTAGTTACTGCAGTAGTACTTACAGGTGTGTAAGTCTGAAGGAATCCTGAAGGAGTTTCATGGGGATGGTGAGTGTCTCAGCAGGCTGAGCCTCTGTGCCTGTGATCGCAAGGTCACTGGTTTGATCCCCGGGCCTCGGCAGAACAGTGACCTGCCCTTGAACGAGGCCCTTAACCACCAACTCGTGGGGCACTGCATGCAAGCGATTCCAATATATCTGTACTCATACCTGTGAAAATGGCAAATAAAGGATTTGTCGTTATCACTTACTAATTCGCCATGGACACATTTATGAATAATGAGTGTGTCTGTGGCAAGAATTAGTTGTTGTTTATGCTTCAGATGGGAGCAGGGGATGGTTTGTTTCTGAAAGTGAGAGGGGACCACACTCAGCAAAGTCCACGTTAAAGGTCCTCTGCCTCATTTCTTCATAACCTCTCTGTTTCTCTCGTCTCCAGCATTCCACCCTGTCCCGTAAATTTGTGGAGGTGATGTCCGAATACAACGCGACCCAGTCAGACTACAGGGAGCGCTGTAAGGGCCGCATCCAGAGGCAGCTTGAGATCAGTAAGTGAGGGCGGCCCGTCTCCGCGCACCGTGTGACTGTTTGCTATAGACAAGTAGGAATTATATACAATTTCCTTCTGAATTTTTATTGGTCAGCTGGGCCAGTTTTTTTTTTTTTTTTTTTTTTTTTTTCCTCCCCCCCATCATAGAGCATAGAAACTCCAAACCCGGATGTGACCCAGTCATGTAAACCCCATAAAAATAGCCTCCTGTAATCCCCTCTCTGCTCCCGATTGGCTCAGTGGCCCCCAGCGTCAGCTGTCCGAGCGGGACCTGGAGCCACGGCCCGGCCGAGAAGGCGGCGCTCCTTTCCTCCGGCCATCTGTCCCTCAGCGGGGCTGGGGCAGGGGGGCCGGGGCGGGAGCCAGGTCTCCCTCCCGCCCCTCCCCCATCCGACAAGCTGGCCGCACGGCATCCCTCATGCTGGTGCCCGGAGCCGGTCCTGTACCACGGGCAGCCTCCCCCAGCGGTGCTGCTGTCTGGAAGGCAGGGGAGGGGTGTGCTTTGCCCCCCCACCACCCGCAAGAAGATTCCCTTCAGAACCCTACACAACCTGATGCTCAGATGAGAGAAATGAGATTCTGAGAAAAGACCTTTTAAAAGACATGTTTAAAAGAGCATTATTTCACATGGATGTCCTTGCACTCCTCCATTTGCCCCCCCATAAATGTTACTGGGTGTTCCCTGTCCCATGGCAGTCTGACAGAGGTGCGAGTACTGAGCTAAAGTGGGCGGATGTGCCTGATTTGATGGGTGTTTTCTTCTGAATTGAAATCGGCACCGATACTCTTTCCACGGGGGTGAAGCAAGATGATTCCTTGGGGAACCTAAAATGTGCGACTGAAATGATCTGAAGTGCGAGTGATGCTGGATCCTTAGCCAGTGGTAAACCAGACTTGTATTAATAATGAGTGCCCCGCCCTCCCCTCAACAGCGAACGTAATTCACGGTTCATTTCAGATTTTCTCTGTTGCATTATTGATGTGCATTAGATCAGAGTTGTTTCTCCGTCTGATATCTTCCTTTCCTGTCTTGATGTGCCGCCTTCAGCAGAGTAATGAAATGGGCGGAGTGGCTCAGCTGAAGCTCGACATCAACACGTTTGCGCACTCGGTCTTCACCTCTCTGTTTTCACCTTTATTCTGAGTGTAAAGAATCATTACTCGCAGTCTGCTGGCATCTGCTGCCGTTGTGGACAGAAGAGGAAGCGAGCAGTATGATGACACATCGAACAGGTTCTTCAAGCCTCCCAAATGCCCCCCCCCCCACCAAGCCCTCTTCACCTTGTGCTGACCTGCTGTCTAAATGTACACAGATCTTCTCAGACGCTAGACTGTAACGAGCGAAAAGCAAGAAGTCTTAAATTGTTGCAGATATTTAAGTACATATTCCCTGTGGTGCCTTTTATCTTCTGTTTTTCTTGCTTGCACTGGTCTTAAAAAACAAAAATCCTTATTAGTGGCGTTTTAGGGCAGGGTGTCGGAGCTGAAGGTGGATCGATGCACTCATGGGTCAGAAGATCTGACAGCTGGGGCCTCCGAAGTGTCCGGTCCCCTGCCTGTATGCAATGAAGCACATGATTTAATTAACTGATGAATATTTTAGTAGGACATGACAGAACAAATGGTTAAAATGAATGGCGATGAAGTTAGGATTGGGAATGGAAGGTGCAAATCGATTTCTACCTGGGTCCTGGTCTCCATAGCAACCGCCCAGAGCGCCTCCTGCTTGTGAGGGAGACGCGCAGGTTAGAATCTGGGGAATGGGGGGCACTCTGCCGACCTAGTCAAGTACCGCAAGCTCACGACTGATTTGGCGTGTGTATCTATCCGTTTATCACAGTTCTCAGACATTTTCAGGGAGTCTCCTACACATAGCGGCGGTGTGGCTCATCTCCCACTTGCAGGAGGAATGGTCCCTTATGTCAGAGGGGGTCTCTGGGTGCTTCCACATCTGTTACGGATATCGGCGACAATTTCAGACTGGCGGAAATCTGCCTGTTATAAGGGATGGTGATGAAAATAACCATGGCAACAGGCGAGACCCTCTCCCATGTATATCTTCACGGTAAATGTGAAACTCTAGCAGTCAGTTGACAATGTGGCGGGGGGGGGGGTACCTAACCCTGTCGCGATGCCCAGAGGAGCTGAATCACATGTGAAACCATTAAAACCACTCCACCCAGAAAGATGTGGTTTGTGGGGAATTAAAGCTTTGCTCCTAAAACGTGTAGACTTGTGCTCTGTGAATAGCTCTCAGCCTCTGTTTAAGTACACAGTTCTTTGACCTGTCACTGTGTTCTCATTCGCTGCCCAGAGTTCCACCCACTTCCACCTCCTGGCCACACCCCACATCTCGTCAGCTTATTCAGGCTCCTTGTTTGCCCTTTGTAGACCTGGCCAGTGCATTTACCACCACCATCTGTCAGTCTCCTTATTCTTCAGTCAAACTGCACCAAACGCAGAGCTTGGTGCGGTGAGGTGGGGCTTTATGGCCCGCAGTGGGTGGGGCTTCCTGAGCTGTCAGTCAAATTCATGATGATAAACCAGGATATTCCTACGAAAAAATAGCCAGTGTCTGCTGATTTAAAAGTGGCCTTTGAGCTCAGGAGCAGCGAGCGTGACCGGGGCTGCGGCAGGATGATGTGAAATCTGATTAAATATTCAAATTTAATTACAGCCATTATCGTTTAATATGCTTGTTGAACCTCCAGCGAAGGTCGACCTGTGACTGGTGGTTTATGGGAAACTCACCCTCCATGTGTGTGTCAGGGCGTTTGGTCTTATTTTGCTACTCACCCCCAATGAACCACGGGTAGACTAGCATGATGGTCCCCCCACCCCCCATCTTCCCCTCCCTAGGGGCTGTGGGGGCTTTAATGAAGTGGTGAGACTAACTGCATAGCCATGCAACAAAGCTGTTGCTGCGAGCGACTATCTGTGAAGGGCCTCAATTAAACTTGAATTAAATTCTGAGAATTATGGGCCGGGGGGGGGGGAGCTTCTGCATTTTCTGCTTATGCCATGAATATGTCTTCAACTGTGCTCTAGAGTTATGCTAAATTCACTGTTCTGCCCCTGCATCATCCCCCCCCCCACCAACCGGCTCACCTGCTTCCCTGCTTGTCTCTCCACAGCCTCCCACCCTCACTGATCCCGACTCCATACAGTGGAGACATGCCATTATTTTGCCACCTCACCTTCCCATAATCCACCTTGCTGAATGGGGGGGGGAGGCTGCTGTCGCCATGCCGATAGGTGCCCAGGCTCATTCCTTGGAGATTTTCCCTTTCTTATTGCAGCTGTATTCTCCGCACTGACTGCCCTCACGTCACGGGAGACGGCCTCGGGGGCCCGGAACGCGTTTCCTAATAACAAGCGGAGATGGTTTTATTAGTCTGCTCGCTGCAGCCCAGTCTGGCTCTCACATCCTAATAACAATTTTGTTAGTAAGTCAATATCAGTCAGTAATATGGAGATCCTCTTTGGCGATAACCATGGAAACCAGCTGCACATCAGCTCAAAGGGATTATAGTGAATGGGAAGGCAGGGCTAACCCTAAATCCTCGCTGGTTGGGCATGGTAGCTCACGCGCTGTATTACCATCCGAATAGCAGGAAGCCCCCCCCCCCCCAACATACAGGAGCCTTGGCAGGGAGCCCTTATTAAGCCCCTGCTGTGATGCCCCGGTGTCAGACAAACCTGCCCTTACATGCTTCAAGGTGGGAGGAAGCCCAGGTGTGTGGCTGTCAGTATGTTAGAGGCCAGCAGGGGGCAGCAGGGTCAAAAACACACATTCATCCTGGGTGCTGATGCTGTGGAACATGGAAGAAAAGTCAGCGTGGTGCCTGCGGTCCTGTGATCGCGACTTATAAAGTGATGTAGCAGAGCCGCGGGGATGGCAGCAGCAGCGGCGGGAAGCCGACACGGCGGCATTAAGGAGCGTAGATCCCAAAGCGAGCGTTTCCCGGCAGCACTGAGGTGGGCACGCGTTTGGCAGGTCTGTGCCAGTGGGCGCACGTAGCCGTGCATTAACCGCCGTTTGTTGGTCCTTACCATCCTGTGCCACACTGGGAAGGGTGACAGGGGCCCACGTGCCCATCGTACCGAGCCTCCTGTCCACCTGGCCCCAGAAACGGGGGGGTTGAGGAGCCGCTCGTGCCCTCGCCTGACCCTCGTTGCCTACACACGTCACAGACAACGCTGCCGCGGAAAAAATAAAGGAAATGGTAATTTAATTAAAGGAAAACAAAGCAGGCGAGATGCAGCCAGGTGCCACCACAGATTAGGAGTGACTCATTCCTCCCAGTGGCTGGGGGGGGACAGGGGGGTGTAATTGACCTTCCTCCCCGGCTGGTGATTAGAAATGTAGATGAACCTGTTAAGGGTGGATCCCCATCCTCTCTCCTCCTGCTGTCTTTATCTATCTATCTCTTTGTCACAAGAGGAGGGTGCAGAGGAGATGAAGATGGAGTTAGTGGGCTGGTACTGGGGGGGGGCCTTTCCTGGTATCACCATGCACGCTGGTGAATGCTGACCTGCAGTGATTGGCTGCAACCGGGTGAGCCATCTTTTTGAGGAGGGGGGCGCAGAGCCTGGCACCTCAGGGTCAGGGTGAAGGCTGGCGCATCCTGTTGCGCTGTGCCCACCCTGTCTGCAGTCTGGATGTCCTGTCGTACTGTAGCCAGCGTAATGGTTACCAGGTACGTTTGGTGAATCGTCATCGTTCGTGTGCACAGAGCGCGGTGAATGGGAGCCACAGAAAACACAGGATTCAGTTCCATGCTGCCCCGCAGCTTGGGGGCGACCTTTCACCTCAGTAGGAGGGACTTCTGCCCCCTCCCAAGGCAACTTGTCGACAAACAGGATGCCGAATAAGGGTTCCATGATCCAGGTTGATGCCTGGATGAAATGGTAGGCTAGATTTTAAATTTAGCCATTTTAAAAATGCATGAAAATTTGGAAATTGACCATCTCCTGTGGCGGCATACTGGCCTTGGACTGGCACGCCTGACCAAGTCTGCTGGTTTCTGACCTGTGCATGGCTGCATTGAGTGGGGTGATGTCGACGCCAAGAGACCCCAAACCTGAACCAGTGTTTGTGTGTTTGGGTCACTCCAGCTGGCAGGAACACGACGAACGAGGAGTTGGAAAGCATGTTGGAGAGTGACAACCCTGCCATCTTCACCTCAGGGGTGAGCGCTCCCCCCGTATTCTACCTCTCTCCCTCTCCTCTCCTTTCTAGCACACCTATGTAACCAGCACCATGGTTTCCCCCCTCTGTATTACTGAAAGCATAAATCAGTGGTGGCCAATCTTATCCGCAAAGGGCCAGTGTGTATGCGGGTTTTTGCTGCAACTCCCTAATTATATTACTAATTAGAGGACTGATTGGCTGAAGAGTCCTCACACCTGGGTTTGAACAGCTGACCTACAGGTTATCCCAAAAACCTGCATACACACTGGCCCTTTGCGGATAAGACTGGCCACCCCTGGGATACATGCTTCGGTAAGCAGCTCTGCTCTCTTACCTATTGTTACCAAAGAGATGCCCCCTAGTGGTGATTTTTGATACTGGCCAGATGTACCTGAAGGTGAGTGTGTAATGCTGAGTGAAGCAATCTCCAAGCCTCACAAGCCATAGCTGGGTTTAGAGTGGCGAAGGCTACAGCTGTGACCGAGGTCACCTCCATCACCACCGCCAGGGATGGACAGGGACAGGAGGTTCACACCTGACTGGTGGGTGGAGCCCTTCTGAACCCAGAGGAGGGGGGATTCCCCTAAAGAATTCTGCTTGAAATGGGAGTTCTTGTACCATTGATGGGGTCTCGCCTCTGAAAATTTGCCTGGTTTCTTTGATGTGAGATCTTCATTCTTTACCTTTTCAGTTTTAAAGGATGTGACCTTTTAAATTGCGTACTGCGCATCTGCCTACATAACGATGAGCGTGTCCTCCACCCCCTCAGATCATCATGGACTCCAGCATCACCCAGCAGGCCATGAGTGAGATCGAGACGCGGCACAATGAGATCATCAAGCTGGAGAACAGCATCCGCGAGCTGCACGACATGTTCGTGGACATGGCCATGCTGGTAGAGAGTCAGGTGAGAGCTGACACGGCTGTACAGTGCCCCCTTGTGTCTACTCTGGGGAAATGCAGCAAAATGACTGTACCGTCTGGCTGCTTTTCATTTTGCTGATTCACATTGCCAAGTCATCATGCCTCAAGCTGTTAATAGAGGTTCTTCAAGTGTGGCTCACCAGAACCTGGGCTGGTCACTCTCTGCTGTGTCTGCTCAGCCTACTTCTAAACAAAACCCAGCAGGTGATTTTCACAGCTGTCCTGATAGTGGAAGGCCTCTCCCTTGAGTTTCTACAAATTTTTCTTTAATGCATCCTGGGACAAGATCTCTATGTGTTAATTACTGAGATGAGCCTGAATGTGAGATTTTTAAAGGGAGGAGGATCTGAATACGGTTATGGCTCCTGTGCCGTTGTGTCGCTCTGCTCTCTGCTTTTTTTTGCTTCCTCTTCCCCCCCCTCCTTTCTCCACTGGCTTTTTCTCACCCCTGCCCGTCGCACCTGGATCTGCGCTGTCTTCACGAGGTAATTCGGTCTTTCTTTCCCTCCTTGTTTCTGTTCATGGGGAAAGTGATTCGATGTTCAGTGTATGAGACCATTTAATATTATCACATAGTCCTGATCTCCAGTGAGGCCTCCTACTCGGGTCCTGAAGTGCTGATATCTGCGCCCCCCCCCCCTCCCCTTTTTTTACTCTGTGGCGTTCAGGCTTCCAGGTGTGTTGTACTGTGTCCAGACTGTGAATCATGGGATTTCACATGCAGCCCTGGCTGTGGCAGATGTCCACCAAAAGTCAGGGAGGAATAGCACCCCCCTCCTTGGACTCCTTTCTGACCCCCTCCCCCACCACCTGCTTCTGGTAGCTAATTCAGCCATGCCATAGGACTCACTTTGCTTTCTCTGGCTCCCAATTTTTAATTTAACTAATATTTTTGTCTGTAATGTGCCAGTTAAAGTCTACCCAGCGTTAAACTGACCATAATACATCTTGGGCTCCCCGGGTCCTTATGGAGAGCCCGGTAAATTCTCTTTGAGTCCCCAAAGCACAGCATATAAGCAGACGCACTATATGAAGATGAACTCCTAAAGAGCTTGGTCATTCCATAATCTGGCATTCGCCTAATTTTCGGGCCCTGCTAACAAGCGTGACCTACCTGGACACTCGAAAATAAGCATGTCAAGAAAGCAAAATGGCCTTCACTGGGGCATTAGAGCTATGTGGGTGCTTGTTTATTCTGAGGAAAGGCCACATGAATCACCCCTGGGGAGTGTGGAGAGGACAGAACAGTCTAACATTCTTCCGTTAGTCAGGCTTGTGTTTGGAGAAGGAAAGGCAGACTGGATCACTCATTGGCTGGCACACAATTGCCTTCATATCTGTCCTTGATCCTGGGGGGGAACCTAGTCCCTTATTCACACTATCTAGCACTACAGAGCTACCCTACCCTTGAGAGGTGGCCCAATGTTTTTAGGTTTCTGTAAGGAAAATTACCATTATAGGGTATAGGCCCTGTAATGAAAGAACCAGTCTCTGGATCACAATCCATGACCCACACAGAACATATAGCAGATGGTAAAGAGATTTTATGGCCCAAATGGCTGTTCTGTCTGGAATGAGACTCTCAGTGGCTGGGCCTATTGTAGGTCATCACTCCATAGTTTAATCCAATAGCAAGTGGGCTGAACCAGTCAGGCAATGGTAGTAATATTCACATCATCTTTCACCACGTGGCTTCATGGTGACAGTTTAGATCCTGTAAGGAAAATGCCTTTGTTACCCAGCAGGTTTCTCCTGTGAACACCTGAGGACCCTATTTCAAGGTAGTGTAGGGGTTAAGAACGCCTGTAACATAAAGGAATAGGAAAGAAAAACAATCAGTCAGGTTTGATTCAAGTTAATAAAGTTGTATTTTTGACAAAAACAAAACAAGGTAAAAAGAACACAGTACAAGCTTCGGAGTTAGCTAGCATCAAATGTAGCGCACTTACTGGGAACTGAACTCAGGCCTTCTGTATGGCAGGCAAGAATTCAACCACAAGGAACAAACCCTCTAACCAGCCAGACAACAAAATCAAACGCAGTACCCAAATTGCCTCTCTATATAAACCAAAAGATGAGAAAACAGTACAGATGAAAATAATGGCACTCACCCCTACATTTCCTGAGAGTACGGTGGGCAGTTGACGTACCCTATTGGATGTAAAGTACAAGCAGGTGCACTTCCGTCACAATATCAGTCTAGAAACGCAGCCCAACAGCAATATGGATCATGTACAAAGCCATCAGCCCATGAGCCTTTTAAACGTGCGCATGTCCAGGGCAGTCAATCCGCTTACTGCTGGTAGGGTGACATCAGGGAGCCATCATGATGCCAACTTAAGATAAGAAATAAAAAGAACAACCTTGGACGTAACAAAACCACTTTTAAAAACGATGCATGTTTCTTAGGATTAAAGAAATCTGTAAATGCTGGTACTGCCTTACTGACAATCAGTACTGTAGTGCAGTGTTTCCCAACCCAGTCCTCAGGGAACCCCGGACAGTCCACGTTTTTGCTCCCTCCCAGCTCCCAGCCAATCAGGGACACTGAATACCTGGTACAGGTGTGCTGGGAGCTGAGAGGAAGCAAAAACGTGAACTGTCCGGGGTTCCCCGAGGACTGGGTTGGGGAAAAAACTGGTCTAGTGAATAGATCTGCTCTGTATTGCCTCTGTCCTCCTTCCCCACAGGGGGAACTGGTGGACAACATTGAGAAGAATGTGCTGAGCACAGAAGAGTACGTGGAGAAAGCCAAGGAGGGCATAACCATGGCCGCCAGCTTACGGAAAGGAGGCCGGCGTGTGAGTTGAAAAGCAGGGTCTCCGGGACCTGGATCTTAAACACTCCCTTCTCTCTCCCCCACCCCCCTTTCTCTCCCTCCTTTGCTCCCTCGGCCCTCCTCCACACCTGGGCCACCAGGGGGAGATGATCGACCGAATCGAGTACAATGTGGAGCACTCCGTCGACTATGTGGAGCGAGCCGTGTCAGACACCAAGAAGGCGGTTAAGTACCAGAGTAAAGCCAGGCGGGTGAGTGGGCAGAGATACTCCTGCTGTGTGGGAGTGGCTCTGCATGGTCTGTGTCTGCCAGCCTAGTGGTACCATAACTCCGTGCCATGCATCAGCAGCCCGTCTGGGTTTGGTGGGAGGTGTCAGTGCAGTGTAGGTGTCCATTGGCCCGGCAGCTGGTTTACGCTTTTTGAACGACTCCTTCGGTTCTCGTCAGTAAACATTCAGTTGTAGGAACGGGTGAAATCGGCTAGATTTGGGTTTTGAGCTGCATACCTACCCTGGATGACTCTGATCATGGCGTCTGCTGATCCCCAGTTGAAGTGACTGATTCCGCTGGTCATCCACACGACTGTGTCACTGCACCCCTCCACCAACTGGGACACTTTCATTTACTTTTATTTAGTCCAAAGCAATGTACAAGTGAGACAAATCACACATCACAAACATGCATACTGTCAAGGAGTCCACTAAGCATAAGTGCAGCTAGGCTGAGCTTCCAACGAATGCCTGGTTAAAAGATAAGCAGTATTTTGGAGCTTTTCCACTGGCATATAGGAACCGAGCCATACCACGAAGAGAAACTAGTCACAGTACGGTTCCAGCACGCTTTGGTTTGCCACTGTAACAGGAGTCGGCTCAATAAAGGCGTTGCGGGTTTGGAGAGCAACAATGATGTAAAACCAAAGAGGTGCTTGGTTACTGTTTCAGCAGTGTACATCATGATTTACTATGTGCAAATGTTTCGTTTTTTTTTTTTTTACTGTGTGCTAATTTCTGCTAGCACATCTGTGAGAATTGCTTTATGTTAACATCAAATGCTAGCGGAATTAGCACTCGCTTGTGCAAATTTGCATTACAAATCCATTCTGTTCAACTGTTCTGTAGTACTTTATTAAGTATAAGTTGGAAAATTTCAAGTTCTGAGTTATCAGGAATGCATCAGTACATTGCGATATGCAATACTACTAATTATGAATAATATATAGAATATGCACATTTTCTTTCAGATACTCCATGTGGAGAACACCAGTGTCTCCGATCCGTGCTTTCAACCACCCCAGTTTGATCATGCTTTCAGCCCTGCTAGTAAGCAGCGCAGTGTCAGCGCGGGTACAGGTTGGGTTCAGCTTGCATATTTTGCAATGGAAAACCACCAGTTGGGAGTACGGCTCGGTTCCTGATGGCAGTGAAAAAGCACCACTAGAGCAAAAGCTACACAATATCTCCCAGGAAAGCAAGAAACAAATACACTTCTGGTCATTGAATGGAATTAACGTTCAAGAGCATTCAGGTAACATAGTGTGGGATTCATCAGGGTAGTAGAAGAATTCCTGGAACAGATGAGTCTTGAGGCATTTCTTGAAGGTGGAGACAATCTAATGACTAGATGTGGTCTGCTGTCTGACTCTCCCTACTGCAGTATGTCTGGAGGTACTGGATCGCTTGAAATATTGACAGGTGACTCTTCCCCCTCCCAGTCTGCTGCTTGATGAGAATCCTGCTGGTGATGGGACAGTGCTGCCCCCATCTGGTGATCCTGTGTATTGCGAGCCACAAAAATAAATTTTCTTAGTACTGAGCCAGACAGGTGGTAATGTGACGGAGTTGGCAGGTCCATCCTCCATGATCTTCCTGTGCTGGCTGTAGTGAAACGGTTACCCATTCATCGAAGTGGTTTAATGTGTCTTTTGAAATTCCATGGTGTCCTGATGTGGCACTTTGCACTGAACAGCTGTGTTTCTTATCTAAAAATTAGGTGGCTCACTGATGTTTAAACCGTCCCATCTGTGTAATTTTCACTAGACGTAGCATCCCCCAGACACTACGCTCCTCAGCCTAAACACTTGTTCCCCACAAACGCTCTGTTCCACTACATCGCTAACTCCTCTTCACCAGGAGGCCCGAGCCCTCCAAGATGACCGCATCTCCTGTCCTTCCACAGTACCTTGTAGATGCTCTAAGAAAATGTACCTTCTGAATCAGCCCCTCTGTTCCCCCCCCTTCCCACAGAAGATGCTCCTGATAGGGGCCTGTCTGGCCGTGACTCTGACTCTTCTTATCATTGGCCTGATCGCCGGACTTAGCTGAAGAAAAAGGAGATTGCCGCACGTGGGCATTCGAGAGAGACCCCCGCGGTCGTCGCTGCATACTCAAGTTGCAGGGAATGTGCATTTTTAGGACAGATGGTCTTCTGGACGAGCGGTGGGGCTGTGACCCCAGGCTCAGCCCTTATGGCCCTGATGACGCAGGACGGCACTCCAAAGCGGAAAGCCAGCTTCCTGCATTTGAGGTTCTCGTTCAGGTTGCGTCACAACAGTAACGCTTCGGGTTTTTAATTACGGGAGTGTGAGTCTGTGTGACGCAACCTGTAAGTAAGGAACTGACATTAACTAGGGTTGGCTGGTGTCTCTGTGAGGGCAGAGGTATGCCTGGACTAATTCTACCAAAATCCCACTCCCGCTTGGCACTTTGTCCGAAAAGCTGTACCAAAAGAGTTGAGTTGAACCCTGGTCCTGCTGGCCCACAGCATGGTCCAGTTCTCCAGCTGTCATTAAACTGCCAACATCAGGAGTGACTAAGAGGCTAAATCAGCTCCGTGGTTGTGTTAAGTACTTCAGTTGGGTGTGTAAGTTTTCAGATGGACTGAATACCTACGGATGTTACAGCCCAGTGTGCAGAAACTGCCAGATAATCTGCCGCTGGAGTTTAGCTGTGGACGGTTATGGTACCTGCCCTGACTGGGCTGCTTCACAACAGCCGAAATTCTTGTCCTACCTCGGCTGTGAACTGGGCTGAAGTCGCTCTGTCAATTGTCCTGCCGGCCCTTGCACGAAGAGATCCTGCATGCCTTTTGGTTCCTGTAATGTCCTCTCCACCCCAGTCAGAATATTGGTGTGGTTCTGATGCTTGTTTGGCTCTGCAGCTGAAATAGATTTAAAAAATCTACTATCTAGACTTTGGTTTTGACTACTATCTAAGGTTCCACTTGCCATAAATTTCTCCAAACCCCTCCTGTTCTGATATGGACTGGACAACTATGGCTCCTCTGGATCATCTCAGCCTTGTGGGATGTTCTACTGACAGTGGAGCTCCTCAGCATGTCAGAGCTTCTGTTCACCTGTGTGTCTCTTTTTGAGTAATCCTGTGCATGTGACCCTTTTTACCTACGCATTTCTCTCTCTCTCTTCCATGCTGCCTGGATTATTTTTGGTGTGGTGCGTTTTTTTAATTGACTACACAGAAGAAAATCATGATCATTATATGCTGTGTGATTCTTGGGATTGTCATTGCGTCCACAGTTGGAGGAACTTTGGCTTGAGACTGACGCTGGCAGTCGTGCCCCCCGCTGGGGAATTGGGGCACAGACACGCATGCACATGGGCGACACCCAGAGCACATGGCACACCTTGTTTCATTTGGCATGAGTTGCGTTTTTGTGAATGTGCCGTCCTGCGACGTGTCTAACCTGGGTGATACGTGTTGTTAAATGGCCACGTTTCCAGAGTACTTTAGGTTCTATTAATTTTATTTTAGGTGACGTCTGGGGAATGTGAATGTTGTTCTTGTGGCGTTTGGTTTGAGAGAATGGGTGGATATGCACTTCACTGGAATCTTCCAAGCCCAGGTTGTAACTATACATGTTTTAAAAAATAAATGTCTGTCTATATACCCTTGTGCGTGATGCTGATGTTTTGTCTGTTTGTGTACAAAATGACCACAGTGGCAGGATGAGTCACTGAGCAGGGGACTGTAGCTGGCTGCAGCTACAAGAAGGGGTGTGTGTGTGTGTGTGTGTGTGTGAGCGGGTTTACCTATCCTTATGGGGACACAATGTCCCCATAACGTGATAAATGTCAGTTTTTTTCCCTTATGGGGACCAGTTTTCTGGTCCCCATAAGGGAAAACTCTATTTTATAAAAATCAGTGACTGCTATGAAAAAACTAAAAATGCAAAA
>JAOYFF010000038.1:4344955-4370315 GCA_025773925.1 Cryptomyrus ogoouensis | reverse complement strand
GTTGTCATAGTTAGCGTTAGCATTTTTCCCATTGAAATGAATGAGCGGTCCCCATAAGGATATGTTTACCCTACATGCGTGTGTGTGTGTGTGTGTGTGTGTGTGTGTGTGTGTGTGAGAGCGAGAGAGATGTATGGTTAATGTTACCGTGACATTATTCAATGACCCTTTCTTGATCCTTATGAGGAAATTCATGTAGGTGACAGTAAGCTTGGCAGTGAAGGGCAGCCGCCTGCAGCGGGGCCCGTGGAGCTGGGGGTTAAGGGCCTCGCTCAAGGGCCCACAGACAGCCTGCTGAGCCACATGCTCCCCCCAGTGTATGTGGTTTGTCTGTCTCATGTTCCCACCTGGACCGTATGACTGCCTTGTGTGAATTTGCCCCATGTCGGGTGACAGGATGGAGGGTTGCTGGGTGAAATAAAGGAACAACGTACACGCTGTGCCACACTGCTTCCTGGAGTATATTGTTACTGTAACAGCAGTAACAGTAGCAATCAATATCAAAAGTATCAAATGAAACAATATTTGTTCAGATTTTTGCATAATCAATCATAACTCATGTATGAAATATAAGCAGTGTACAAATACATTGTTTACAGATGTCTTAATTTGGAAGTATGATGAAAAAAAAATCTATTTTCTTGCATATTATCTTTCAGAAAATGCAGGAGGTGTCTTAGAGCCCAGGGAAAAGGTAAAAATGTTTGGTCAAAGTGGCTCTGTCTTTGGTTGGCATCTGCTTCGGGAAGCTTTCAAATCTGTTCAGAACCTGTGGACAAATGTCATTTTTAGTAAAGATTTACCATGTCACAAAGTCAGAAATGTGTAAAGAGGTTGAAAAATGCCTCCTGTAAATTTTAACAGGCTAAGGTAAATGATGCAATGACTGCAACAATGAAAAGCCATGTGACCTGAAGATACTTACCTTCCTGAAAAGCTCTTCAATATGGTCTTCACAAGCATATGTGTTGAAGATCTCCACAAAACGCTGGATGAAAACTGTACCTTCTGTCACGTGTCTGTAGGACTTGGTGTCTGAGTATAAACACACAACAGCAATGTCCCAGCTAAAATTAGTGTTACTGATGTGATTCTGCTTCTCCTTACACTTCAAACCTCAGCAAAAGTCAGGTAAGAATATCGGGGGGTGTGGGGGGGAGGGCGGCTGACCTGGTGTGCAGGACAGGAGGCTGATGAAGTCTTTTTCCTTGTGATCCTCCTTGATGCTGTCATCCTCCAAGGCTTCAGGCACTTCAGGAACATTGTCACAGACCCAAGTTGAGCCTTCCTCGGCTGTAAAGATACACCATGACTTAGGCCACCTGTCTGGCTCCTCAAGTGGTCTCAGTTCTCAGACACTTCTGGCAGATGGAGCCACCAGGACCTGGTTTCTGATTCGCCATGTTTAGCTTCGCTGAAAGTGCCCCATAAGTCACACAGTGGAGTAATACTATGTATTACAATTAAAGGAGGACTTTCTCCTAGAAGAATCTGATTTTGTACAGATGAAATTCCCAGCCGCCTCAGCTGGTTGTTTAGCTGTCACATTGTGGAGGTCAAGTTCTCTAATAGAAGCAGATGCTAATGAAAACCAGTTCTGACACCTAAGGACCAGAATGGACACTTCGCTGAGGTTCAGTCCTGGTGTAAATAAGTGCCGGATCAAACTTACCCCCCCTGCAGGCCTGGATGAGGATTATTTTGGGCTTATTGCGCAGTCCTCTGGAACTCTGTGTGTTGAGATGATTATAGATGCTGTCGATGTTGAAAACATCTGGATTTTCATTACTCTTGTGGTGGATTCCAAAGATGCCGCCTCGCTTGCCGTGAGACATGAATACGACGAAGGTGCTGTCCGATTGATGGTGCTCCTCACGCTGAGCGAATGCTTTCACTTCCTTGTCCATGTCCTGTAGCCAGAAGAGAAACCACACACTGACAATTCACTCTACAGCCCAGCATTATATTGAGATACACCATGTGGGGGGGGGGCAGGGTAACACTATTATAAATCATTTTGTTATTGGCTGACTTGCTGAGTATAAAGCAATCACCAGTTCTCTGGCTTAACAGTTTTCTCTAATTGTGTATTGAGGTTGAGGATGTTCAGCCATGGTTGTATCCATGTTGAACATTTACCTCAGCAGACTTGTTCTTTAAATGCACCACGTCGTAGTCCAGGCCTCTAAGTAGAGCCTCCATACATTCTCCATCCCTTTCTGCTCCTCTCCGCAGCATATCGGTCCGGTCAAACTCGATGTTGTTGATGAGCAGAGCCAAACGTTTACGGCCCGCTTTCTCCATGGGGGGGTAGGTCTGATGGGATAGTCAGTTGATACCAAGTGCATGAAAAGCCAGTGATGACAGTGCTGAACAGTGAAAATGACACGTCATCTGTCGACTTCATTTCCCTTGATGTGACTCTGGCAGCTCTGGAGTCTGTGCTCTCCTCAGACTGTCAGGTTATTCAGTAGGTTACGTGTGAAATGGTCACATTTTATAACATTTGCGTTACAGCCCACTTACACCCCCCACAAATCTATCAAGTCATAAAAGCCACAAAGTTTATTAATATGATTCCTGAAATGAAGAGGGAGGCTGAGGGACTGGGCTGATTACCGCCCCCAAAGCTCATCACACTTACCGATTTTGCCCTCTTCTCCATTATCTCCCTCTTGAAGGCTTCCGTGGAGGGAAGCAGAACAGGAGACAGTGGCCGTTCCTCATCTATCGGCACCCTAGGTGGTTGCTCCAGGACTGGGGAGGGGACTGGGGCACAAACACTGCACATTAAGAACCAGCAAGAACCCAGCTCTTAGTCTATGCTGAAGCTACTGGGAATCGGCTCTAACGGCACTTACTGAGGTTGGTTGCCGCCCGAGAGCCCAGACCAAGCTTGTCATACAGGTTGGCATCCCGGTCCTTCAACAGACCTATAAATTTCTCACTGGGCACTTTGCCCTTCTTCAGCACCATGTCGATGAGACACCGGGCCTTGTCCGCTCTGGTGCTGTACTCCTCATGCACTGACTCCACCTCCCCATCGTTCAGGATTTCACACTCCTGAAGATCGTCAACCAGCTGCTGGATCACAGCTTTGGTCACTCCCTCCACGAAGGTGCCCCGCACCCCTCTCAATTCCTTATCTGTTGAAGGCACAGTCAGCAGGACAACTCATTATAAACACACTACCGCCATCAGAATGCTAGTATCATGCTTGTTTTGCCCTAAGTTTTATGCTGCATTGTTAATTAAGTACTAGAGGAACTGAAAGGAATCAAGGAAATTTGAATGTTAATTTTTCTCCAGGAACAGAACTATTAGGTACAATGCATTCAAATGGAGATGTGCAGCTTTGGAAACCCATAGGGGGCGCCATTCTCATGCTGTGATTCACTCCCTGGGTTGTAAAATAGTAACCAGTAGGGGTGGCACAAAGTTGTCAACTAGTCGACGTTACTGCTTTATGGTGATGCTTTAAGCAGGCCGTTGACTTGTCGCTGATCACGTGATTATGACACTAACAACATGAACGCCTAAGTATGAATGGCCCTTCAGAAAATATGAGTTACACAGAAGTGTGGGAAAAAGAGGTAAGAGTAGTGGCGCAATAATTGAGCAGATGGAATTATTGTTGTGTCTCAGTGACATCTGATGATTTAAGAAATACCTTCTTATTTGCATCTCCATATTCCTCCTCGGGTGATTTTATCGGTAACAGATACTTTTGCCTAAAAACTTTGCTAGTGCTTATTAGCAGAAAGATGTTACATTGTTTTTTTATTCCGAGGAAAATAGATTGATCTGCTGGCCAGATTTAATAATAAATTATAAACATGCCATGGGTCGTATAAATAAAAGGCTGTGCCCCATTTTGATCGCGATCGATTCCCCCGATAACTAACAAATAACTAATAAAACTATTTCATTGTTTATCCTCCATTGTTTTGGGCTGACAGTGCAGTTTCAGATGAAATTACATGCTTATGTAGCATAAAGGTCATTGAAACATCCAGTACTTACTATGATAACTTTTTCGTGGACAGATGACATAATTTAGTACAGTACAAGCACAAACCTGCAGTAAACTGCAAGGTATGTATTTTACTTGGAAAAACATTAAGGTGGAACGAACCTACTATCGCAGAAGGACCATCAACAAACTACTGAAAGCTAACCAAACGTTTACAGAGGAGGAAACTCATTCAACCATCTTCTTGTGATGTTTACTGTATGAATTAAGACAAAAATATGGACTGATATTCTGAAATATTGATTTTGCTTATTTTATGCAAATTAAGTTAGATGAATCAAATGAACATTTTTTTTACTGTGAAACAACAGGTGAGGTCAAACCAATACAGACAAACAGACAATATGGTACATACTGCAGTCCTAACAGGCCAACAACTGCAGATTGTTCTTGATAGTGGGTATATGTGTGTAAAGTGCAAAGATGGCAAGTGTGCAGCATAATTAACAGTCAGGAAAAAGTGCAGATGGAGGAAATCTTGCTAGGTATTTATTTATTTTATTATTCAGGGCTTCAGTATGCAGGAGGCCAGTGGTTCAGGAGGTGATGGACCGATACCCAGTGCAAACTTCACGATTTTGTTGTAGCTGTCCTTGGATGTGCAGTCATTTGTTTATAGTGAAAACAGGAGGGGTGAGAGGACTCAGCCCTGAGTGTGACCTGTGCTGATGGACATCGGATCAGAGAGGTAGGGACCCAGCCTCACATACTGCTTCCTATGTCAGAAAGTTGGCAATCCACTGACAGAGACTGGAGGGTACAGAAAGACGGGTTAGTTTACTGTGAGGCCACTCTGGCACAATGGCAGAGCTGAAATCCACGAACAGAATCCTGGCGTAGGTTCTGGGGGAATGAAGATGATGAAGGATACAATGGATGCACAAGCTGACTGCATCCTCCACTGACACACAAGTTTTCACACATAAAGTTAAAGGTGAGAAACTGTGGCAGCCAGTTTGAGAGTCAGGCACCGACCACCTCTGATATAGGTAAATTAATGTATCTCACATACAACAAGGCTGATTTTTATGCTGATTTTTTTTTTTCACTTTTATGTGAAAAAAAATTCATTTGAATGAAACAAATCTGTTAATCTCTTCGACCATGCGACCTGGTGTTGTCAAACCAATTCTCATATTCATAGATTTATATCCCTTACACAACACAAGCCATGTTTTTGCAAATTTAGATTTTGATTTTGTTTATATTATTGTAAAATCAAATCAATATTTCCAAAAATATGCCTTGTGGTGTGCGAGGGATGTGTGAGAGATGTGTTAAGCAAAATCAGTATTTCAACACATCAGGACGTGTTTGTGTCTTTCAGTTTCTAATTTATAAAATGAACTCCATAAGAAGATGGCTGAATGAGTTGTAAACGTTTTGCGTAGCTTGCAGTAGTTCGTTGATGGTCCCTTATTAGCGCCATCTGATGCGAACTTCGATAGTCAGTATGTTCCACCATGATCTTTTTCCAAGTAAAATATATAACCTGTAGATTACTGCAGGGTTATTGTACTCTACGGAATTAAGTCGTCTATCCACGAAAAAGTTATTGTAGTAAATATTGTATATCTCAATAACCAATGAAAATGAATGGTTTTCGGAATGTCAAACGAATGCTGAATATTTCACTAACTTTGCTGACGTTTTTCCACCTAAGTCACTCTGCTAACTCGCATAAGTCGCATTCGGTAAACTGAATACTTTAATATTCTGAAATCCTGCCATGGTAATTTGATTCTTCCAAAATAATTTTCAGAATCGATATTAAAACTATATAACCTAGTCAGCTTCAAAGTTAGATTCCTCGAGAGATTTTTAAATGGATCAATTGAAAAACAAATTAATAACGAAAGTGAAATTAACCGTAGGCCTAGTTTCTGGTGATTTTTCTGAAATATATCGACATGTAGAGTTATTTTCAGTCAGTGATGTCCAGGGCAGGGGATAAGGGGGTACTGGGGGGTGCCTGAAGCCCTGTCCCTTTAGCAAAAACGATTGGAAGTCTCCCTTTAGGGTCAAGAGTTCGAACCCTCTCATTCCCACTCGGCCAGTTTAACAGAGGTTGACCCAGCTGGGTTTGCAAAATCCCACGTGTCCCCCTCACATTTCATAATTATTCGTTTGGTGTAATGTTCTAATGGGGTGTGTTACACATTCCTGTTCAGACGCCTTGCTAATCACAAATCAGATCAGCTCTGCCCCCCCACGCACACACACACACACACACACACACACACAAACACACACATTTAACATAAAATATTAGTTTTATGCCTATGTGTCGCCACCCCACATTCAAAATGCTTCAGACACCTCTGCACCTACCCCTCGAAAGTCTTTACACGACCCTCTCTGTAGTAGGAGAATCACTCACATGAATGCAAGTATGCACGTTACACTACGACGAACTCCCTGGAAGTTACTATTTGCGTAATATTTAATTACATGCATTTTAGTCTTACCAGCCATTTAACGGTGTAATCCGATGGATTTCAGCAGTGCTTCCAAAACAAATTTGGTCGCAGTGTAATATCCCTGGCGCTTAGTGTGCTCTCCGGTTTCACTGCTGTTGCGAAATTTCCGTATTCTTTGCGTCTTCACATACATTACGTCGTGCCTGGCTCCTGGGTACATCAAGGACATGTCCTGGCCTGTGTTAAAGCTTGTCCATAAAAAAGCCGAATTCAGGTATGGCTCCCAGAATTAACTTAAATCATTTCGTGAGCTAATAATGAAAAGGGATTACGCGCTTTCTTCGAGTAATGACGTTATTCTTGTATAATTGTTTTGATGGAACTGTAACTTCCTTCCTGAAGCAGTAACTGAGGCTCCAATACAGCAATATAAAAGTGTAATCCATATTAATGTCTGTTTATAATATGATTGCAATGAATTATCGAGGAGAACGTCTGGAATTTTTTGCATTTGTTATATAGCCTATATATTTTTTTGGGGCGGGCAGAGCTGATCTGATCTGTGATTAGCAAGGCGTCTTAACTGGAATGTGTAACACACCCGATTAGAACATTACACTGTTTACTGTGTAATTTTGTTTTGGATATTTTAAGGTCTGTTTTGCTTTGACACAATAGGCAAATTATTGAGATTAGAAGGTCATGGTCAGCAGTAGATGTGTGCAGAGGCATAGGGACAGGACAGGAGGGCAGGACAGGACAGGAGGACAGGGCAGGACAGGCCAGGAGGGCAGGACAGGCCAGGAGGGCAGAACAGGACAAATCTGCTTTATTTGTGTATTCTGTTTTTCCACAAACGTCAGAATAAAGGAATTGTGTTTATTAAATTCTCTTTGTTGATATAATTAATTTAGACTTCACGCTCAAATAATGGTCATAAATTTTACCATGTCTGGGGGGTGGTTGCGTTGGAGGGCCCCATGGAGTTTATTTGCCTAGGGCCCCCAGTGTCCCTAGAATCACTTCTGGGTGTATAGGTAGTTAATTGTTGATGGGTTAAATGTTAGGCTTGAATAATGTACTATACTGCGTGTACACGAATTGTTTTGGGTAATCGTAACGTGGTTTGGTTTTCTGCGCATTACTAGTATTAGAATAGCGCAATTCGTTGTTTTACGCCACACGGCAAATTGGGTGCCGTGTGCTGTTGGGTAATGCTGTCCTCACCTTTATTGTATTACCGAAGAGGGCAGGGGCTTGCGTGATTATCCCGGTCCTCTTATTAGATCAGCAGCGAAAGTAGATTGATCTAGTGTGTGTGCATGCAGCAAAATGGACTTGGCGAGGGCTGCATCGGGGGGAGAGCGCTTGCTTGCAGAGCGATCGCGGCGCCTTCGCGCTCCTCCGAAGGACGGCTGCTCCCGCAGGAGAGGCGGGCGGTCATCGAGCCCGGAGTATCCGCGGCGGCTGAGCCTGAGGCGTGCGACGCCATGCCGACTTCTGACTGTGCAGCCGGCGACACGGGGGAGCTGTGTGCCCCTATGAAGGACATGGAGCTGGGGATGCAGCGCTCCTTCTTCAACGCGTCCCGGGAGGTGAGCGCTACGGACTGAGCAGCTTAACAATAAATGACGGCAACTTTAGGACCAATCATTTTAACATATGCGTTGCTTATCAGACACTATATGTTTTACACCGTTAATAATGAGTCATAGCTGTTACGTGTAGCGGCTGTTTTTTCTTCCATTTTCTATGGACACTTTCATTCTGACCTAATAAACCATAAGTAGAAATCGAATTTCTTCATTCTTATTTTATATTGTAAGCACGTAGGCCAAAACAATCGGGATGAGCTGGTGTTTGTCCGTGTGTAATATATTGTGATTAATATGAAGGTAATAAACTCGTTTAAGCACACGTGTAAGCCCTGTCAGACTAAAGAGCTTTTTGTCTCTGAGGTGACAAAATGAACCAAGGGCAGTGAGGGCGTCTGGTGGTTGGGTCTCTGTATTAGGGATTAGCGTGTTGTATTCCGGTTGTGGTAATGAATCCGGGTTGTCAGTTAATGTCCCGACAGCCAGACTGATGAATCTTTTAGGAGGGAGTAGCATACTGATTATTTTGTGTTGTTATATTACATAGAATGTGGTTGGTATGTGTAATTGGTGGATGTACGGTTACGCTAATTGGTGGAACAAGATGACGTGGGAGATAAGGGCGTGCCGGGGTAAAATTTAAAAAGAAAGTTTGTTCCACTTTGGTGTAAATAAAGTTACTTGAAACTTGTTAATTACGTGTTATTACAGAAGGCATTCGGACAAGAACCAGCTGGATAGCAATGGAAAGCAAATGTAGAAGTTTATGTTCATTTGCTTTAGTTCTGTTATTCTGTTATAAAACTTAGTGAAGTTGGTAGACTGCTAATCCTCCTATGGTCAGTGAAGCAGGGCCTGTCAGAGGAAGCATGGGGCAGGATGTAAACTGAACTAGACTCAAGTCCATTTCACAGTGAGTAATTTCTCATAAGCCATTTGAAGGTTTAATGTGTGATTGTAATCTGCAGTTTCCAGAAGTTATCTCCCTTAACGTGGGGGGCAAATACTTCACCACGCGACTTTCCACCCTGCGGCGCTTTGAAGATGGCGTGCTGGCAGCCATGTTCAGTGGACGACACCATCTTCTCCTGGATGCTGAGGGACGCTACTTCATCGACCGGGATGGAACATATTTTGGGTGAGCCTTCACTTGTGCTGGGACTGAAAATGAGTCATTTGTGTGTACCACAGGATATCCTTCTTGCGTAACAGTTTACGCAACTTGTGTTTGGGTTCAAGGGACATCCTGAACTTCCTGCGGTCGGGAGAGCTTCCTCAGAGGGAGCGGGTGCTGGCAGTGTACAGCGAAGCCCAGTACTATGGAATCGGACCCTTGCTGGAGAATCTGGAGGCCACCCAGCCCCTCACAGGGGAGAAAGTGAGGCAGGCATTTCTCGGGCTTCTGCCTTACTACAAAGGTGAGGTGTGTGGGGGTGGGGGGTGTTCATGAAAGAACTAGTCCTGCTCAGACCTGGGGAAGTGCCCCTGGTGGGTGCTTTCAGTAAGGTCCTCATACACTGTCAGAAACAGCCCTGGTACAGTTTGGTTCCCAAGGTACAAACAACATGAATGTACCCTCTATGGTACAAACAACATGAATGTACCCTCTATGGTACAAAAATGTTCCTCAGAGTCCAATTCTGTATCTTAAAAGGTACATTTACCTACAGCTAGGGTACAACTGGCAGACCCTTGAGGGTATAGCACATGTGACAAGTGACTGTACCCTCAATGGTACAAATTGGTACTTTGTTTCTGACAGCGTATGTGATTTTATAGCATGATGAACAGCGGTCAAGGGGAATATAACTGAATAAATATAATTATACTAAGAGCCTGCCTGAACATGGTCTCATAAAGTGTTTTTATTATTTTAGCTACTGATAAGTGACTGATCACACTGCTGTCCGATGAATGATTGAGGCTACATCCGCACTAACATGTTAAAATTTCTGTTGCGGTAGTTTCCAAAAGAAAAGATCCGCGTCCACACTATCGTTCTCACTAGTGTAGAAAAAAACTTTTGCGTTCACCCTGCTCCGTGTAAAAGGCAGATGACGTAGCTTATGACTACATAAATAATTAGCTTCAGCATTTGTGTAATGTTATATACAGTAAAATCCCATTATAATGGACTTCAAGGGACCTGACAAAACATTCTGTTAAATCCAAAATCCATTATATCTGGAGTCGCTGTAGGCCCAGAACACAACTACAGGACACCATTTACTCATGCCACACCCCAGCAGACACACTTGTGGTATAGATTATTATACTGTACATGTAGTAATCCAACTTTAGCTGACCAGATGCATGACTATTAATAATCCTGGCTATGCATGGATATCACTGGCACGCCACGCGCCTTATAGGCAGAGCCTGCATGTCCGTTATAACTGAACAAAACTACAGCTAAAAGCGGCCCTGAGGACCAAATTGTTTGTCCGTTATAAGCGAAATTCTGTTAAATGCGAGTCCGCTATATATGATGCTTTTTCTGCAAGTTCTTAAAGGCGCACGGCCGGGACCAGCGGACCTCATCCATTATAAACCATATTCCTTTATAAGCGAGTCCACTATAACGGGATTTTATTGTTGTATATAAGAGCGGTTGTTAATGTATGTATTTATAAGAATGTTCACTTGCACATTTACACAAAGATTCTTATAATATTTTTAGAAGTGGCGCACTTTATATTTTGTTTGTTTGTTGTAGGTCGAGTAGAACGTTCCATTTGCATATTTTTTTGTCCAACCAAATTTTTTATTATGCTAGGAATGGCAAACTATATATTTTGAATCGTCTATTTTAACTTTGATTAGTAATAAAGTTCCGTTTTTATAAACGCTTGACTGTTGATTAATCTCATACGCAACTATGTGTTTAAAGTAAATGCACATATTTTATTTTGCAAAAGTGAAATATCACAGTACTGCAGCGTCACAAACACAAAGCTGTATATAAAAGGAACCATCACAGCAACAATGCAGGCATCCAGAAATTTAGTCACTACACGTCTCACTCTTTTCCCCTCAGTTTCAGTGCACTCTCATGTTCAATGGCTGGATGTCTTTATCATAAGCTAGAGTTGCACTTAAATTCGGCTCAGGTACAGACTGGTTTTGAGCTTCACAATAGTTGTAAACACCATACAATGTACACAAAACATGATTTAATTACAGACAAGTGAACAAAACAACATATGCCAGGTAACAAAAGTTCTGTACATCCTCCATGCATGCGTGGCTGACCTCTATGAAAACAAAGGCAAAGCATTCTTCATTCCCGTGAGGAATAGCCAATTAGGAAAAGAGATATCGAAACGAAGAGAGCTAATCGGGAAAGGGTCATGAGCTGGTCCAAGCTCACTGATGTAGGTGTAACAAAATTTTTACGTTTATGAGCGTTCGCACTAATGTGTTTGCAGAAAGATTAGTTGTCGGACAGTGCTGGAAAAAGATCCGTGGTAGTGTGGACAGAAGGCTAAATGGAAAGAATTTTTGCATTACTAAATGAAAACATATTAGTGAGGATGTACCTTTTGTGGTGCTGATTTGACACCTTGCCCCCCCCCCCCCCCAGAGAATCTGAAGCGTATCATGGAGATCGCCAAGCTGAGGGCTGTGCACAGGAAGGCCCGGTTCGCCAAGCTCAAGATCTGTGTGTACAAGGAGGAGATGCCCATCACGCCATACGAGCGCCCGCCCTTCAGCACGCTGCCCCTGGAACGCTCCGAGAGCGAGGCCAAGCTGTTCAAGCACCAGTGCGAAGTGGACGTGTCCTTCGGGCCCTGGGAGGGCGTGGCCGACGTCTATGACCTGCTGCACTGCATTGTGGGAGACCTGGCAGAGCGTGGCGTGGCAGCAGAGCAGCAGTGTATCGGCGTGTGCGATAAGCACCTCATCAGCCACTACTACTGCAAGAGGCCTATCTATGAGTTCAAGATCACATGGTGGTGAGAGGGCGGGGCTACACCGTTTTCCCCCTGTCTGTCACACCCCTGCACTGAAGCCTCACAGGATAAGCGGAGGTACTTCTTCATCCCTTTGAACAAATTTTATTTTAAAACAGGAGATCTGTGCAGGGGTTTTACAGCTGGAGTCTCTGTGAGTTGCGCTGCATCATAGCTAAAACACCCTGCAGAAGCATGACAGATTATTCTGGGAATTTTGTCAAGCTCAGACTGTTAGCTTAAGTAACTTATGATCAAGACTGTGCTAAAATACATCTGTCCACATTGAAGAATCTCCTGTCCTGTTCTGTCTATGGCCACATCCCCTCCCACGCGACGCAAAGCTTCCAGTTCTGCACAAGCATAACTAGATGGAGTAAATGGAAGGAAAATGGGACCACAAGCGGAAACCAAGATGGCTGCCCCGGAGGACTGTGTGAACTTGGACTGAGTCTCTCTGAGGGAGTCTGTTATCCCCCCCATATGGAAGTGTTTAAGCATATTAGCTCTGTGCTAATTTTGTGTTTACTGTGCCACTAAAGAACTAAAATAATAAGCTTCTTGTTTGTGGACCATGCCAGTATTGGGCTTACAGATTAATATCTTATTTATTTGAATTAAGAGTATTTATTTATAATTTATTTAGATTAACGCTGGAGACCCTGAAACTTTTGGGGAAAGTTGCTATTTTGTGTGGACTGTGGTACTTGTGTTTTCCTATTTACAACTTTTGAAATGTAACAACCATTAAATGATCATTTAAGAAAAAGTTATACCAGATAGTTTTCTCTCTAACATGTAAGTTTAGCATTTATTGAATCATTTACGAGAATTCTGTATATAGGGTGACCAGATAATCCCTGTCAGGGAGGACATGGATTATCTGGTCACCCTATCTGTATACAAAGCTCGAAAACACTGCCGTAGAAACGAGTTACACCACTGCTTTCCTTTTATACGAGTTTAAATATTATGTAACCGATGCGAACGACGTTGTTCTTACATTTGAATCGTAAATTGGCGTGTGAACTCGTGATATTTTAGTGGGGCGCTATACTGAAATCGATTGAATCGGAATATTTGGGTAGCTATACGATATGTTTATTAAAATAAAGGCTATATGCAGAGCTGAAGCGTTTGAAATGTCGTCAGGTTATGGAAAGGAAAGAGGGCGGTGATCTTGTAGTTACCCGGCCCAGCTGCGCGATGACGCGGGGAGGAGGAGGAGGAGGAAGACGGTGCCTCGCAACGAGCTGTGAGCCGACTGGGCAACTGCAGAAGAGGGTCGTCCGGAGCCGCAGAAAGCGATCGGAGACCCCGGGGGGAATCCGGGTAGGAACGGGAAAAGTGCCGAGTGAGCAGGCTGCTTTCGGGTCGCCTTAGCGGATGGGGAGGGTGTGTGTTTAGCCATGGGGGTGGGTGTGCTTCCGTACTCCTTTAGTCGGGTGGAGCGAAATAGATCTTTAACTAGTTGTTATGTACTTTCTCTCCCCCTCCCCAAATAAAACAATATTAAAAAAAAAAAAGAAAAACGCCCACATTCTCGATACATTTCTAGTTCATTGTTTGTAAACTGGCAATAGAATTGTAGTTAACGCGAAATGGCATTTCAAAACACGGCAGAGGTCTCTATAGACGCCGCCCCTGTCGCTTCACTTGCTTTTTCGGTTTTGACTGTTTACTCAAGAGCTTGTATCCCAGTGTACAGGAAGTGCTGGTCTGCCGTCACGGCAGCAGAAAGTGAGGACAGATACTGGCGTTACCGTAAGCCAGCAATGGAGAGTTACCTATGGCGGAGCGGACTGTCTCAGACAGAACAGCGAACTCCGCTTAATACGCGGCGATTTACTGGCTGCTTCTGAACTTGGGTCGTGCCACAGGTGGAAACTGATTATTATAGGTGCTTATATATGTTAAGTATAATTAGAGTTATATGCGGTAATTGTAAAGAAGCGAAGTGACTGGAATATGAAATAAAAAGACCGATGACCGAACGATTGGTACTGAGTCACGGTTGCGTGTCTGTGCTTCCCTCCACCTCCGTAGTGGTAGTTACACCACAGGCGAACTCGACTGACAGGCGACAAGATGGAATCGTCTGTTGATACGATTATTTTCTTGCTGGGGATTGATCTGCAACGGAAAACATTGCGCTGGACTCCATTGCCTGAACTAAGGGCACTTTTCCACCCCACCAAGCATATAGCGTGCTGTCCTAGCGATGTGTTTTAGTTGTAATAAATACTGGGGTATTTATAAAACAAAAAAGTTCGTAAATTTCTCACAAACCTGTCTTCGAGTGATATAAACGGCAGAGATGAAAATGAGTATGATTGTCTCTGAGCATGCAGCGGAGGTGAACTTTAAACTGGTTTTTAAGCGTACAGAATTGAAAGCAAGAAATACCTTATTTTAATATAGCTGACTAGCGATGTAAGAATTGAATGTGCATAACATGCCATGTTTGTATTAATATTGCACATCGCCAAGCCCTATAATATATACTACTATAAAATACCCCGCCTCGCGCTGTGATGTCATTCGGCGCCGATGTTATGCCGAAAAAGGCATCCCTACCGTAGAATGCATGCCTGTCTCTAAATGACCGATTGGTCGCTGATCTGAAACCAGTTGAGCTACTTTGTTTTGTTAGGCTACCATAGTGCTAATCGATAGCCCTAACCCTAATCCCCAAAAAACCCGTAAAACCCTAACCCCCAAAACACCCCTAAAACCCTAACCCTTACCCCCAAAAAACCCCTAAAAGCTCAACTTGTCAGAACACCAGCATGCATTCTACGGCAGGGATGCCTTTTTCGGCCTAACACCGGTACCAATATTTACGAAAGCTTGAAGTACAGTACTTGAGGTACTTTCTTGAAGTACTAAAAGTACGGTACCTGGTGTGGTGGAAAAACGCCCTAATACCCTACCCCCCAACAAAAATTCCTTTTCCATTTTCCAAAGAACAACAACAACTTTTTGTCATTTAAAATCAATTTATTCTTTGTATGCGTTTGGTGTTCCTCATACTGCTTCACGTATCTTTTCCTTCCTTGCCTTGCTCTGATCCCTCCTCAAAAGAGATGAGTCAGAAATTGAAGCGCAGGGGGATCCATGTGGATCAGTCGGAGCTGCTGTGTAAGAAAGGATGCGGTTACTATGGCAACGCCGCCTGGAAGGGCTACTGCTCCAAATGCTGGAGAGAGGAGTACCAACATGGCCGGCAGAAACAGATCCAGGAGGACCGCGAGCTGGCAGAGAGGTGAGGAGGTCCACAACTTAGATCATCCCCTCATAATCTAGGTCATCACTTAATCCTCAGATGTGCTTCTATCATGCTAATCAACATGGCCGAAGGCTTTTTTTTGTTGTCATTAATTATCCCAAGTCTACCTGACCCGAGGCATCTCTGGTTAAAGTGTCTGTTTTGTGAATTGGGGGTCAAATCCCGGCCCAGCCTCACACACCTGACTGCATAACAAGTTTTGGCAAGCAGATGGAGCAGTGACCAGCTGCCACTTCTAGTCCCAGTTGTAATCTTGTAGTTATACCCTAGAAACCTGCAGTGCTTCACTGGAATGTCCATCTGTACCACTGGACAAAGACATGTCACTCTCATGAATGACTATCCGTAAAGAGTAAATGTCACTTTGCTCTAAATGTGGCACGTACCCTTCCCATAATACCTTTCTTATGTATGCAAATTATATTTGTGGTTAGATAATGAGGATAACAGTTCTGCTGAAGAGCCAGCTGTACCCTTTGCTGGTGTGCAGGTGTTAAATAGTGTCTAATGAGTACGATTCCCACCCAGGTTACAGAAGGAAGAGAATGCCGCTGCGTACAGTGTGCAGCGGCCGACGCCCAAGCCGCCGTCTCTAGCGCACTTCTCGAAGTTTGAGGAGAAAAAGACCAATGAGAAGGCGCGCAAAGTGAACACTGTGAAGAAGTTCTTCAGTCCGTCGTCTCGCGCATCAACCAAAAAAGGTACCATGTGAAAATGCCTTTGAAAAATGTACAGTGGGAAATTATGTCTATTATTATTTTTCTTGCCTGTTTTGTGTACAGGCTATATTTTACAATTGTGTTTTTTTCCTCATGGATATGAGAAGTCTGGCTCTGTATGCAAACTGTAGTGTGTATGGTCAGCAGGGGGCAGTGTTACACACCTACACTGGAACGCGGTATATAGATTCAGTCCAGTTGCCACGGATGATACAATCTGGCAGTCCTCGGCTGCACAGACACTTCCTTTTTTGCAGCTGTTTGCAATTCTGGGTCAACCCCCCCCGCCCCCACCCCCCAGTGCTTTCTCAGTTTCTGTTTTAGTCCGTTTCCATGCAGAGCTTTTCACCCAGATACACGTCTGGTGATGTGTTCCTGGAATAGATCCTAACGTTGTGTCATTTGGCCAGCTTGTACCATGTAAGGTCTTGGTTCTGGTCTATATGTGGAGCTCTTAAAGGAAATGGGTGTTCACCTTTATATTCCAATGTGTAAAATTATCTTAGCTAAGCTATCTTAGCTAACAATACGGGTGGAATTGTATGTGACAATGAATTCACTAACAGAAGAATTACTGAGAACAGGGGCATATAAGATGCTTACCTCTCCATTCCTCTAAAATGTCTTGCCTTCTTCCTTTTTAAAATGTTTGGCTTCGCAGGCAGGTGCCTCGATGTGATTAGTTAGCTCTGCTAAAAATCCCATCCCTGGGTGACAGTGGGCTTTTCCCCTCGTCTGATCCAGCTGTGACGCAGCGTGTTTAACGACTCGAATTACTGAGATCCCCACTTAGTGCCGTACTCTGAATCCACACTGACATTTAACACCTGTCTCTTTAACTCCGAATATGTCTTCCTCCACATCTTTGTTAACCAGCTAACATATTTGAAGCAGTTGTGCTTTGATGAGCCAGGAGATGCCTTGTAAGGTTGGTGTTATCAGCTGGTACAGCTTCACGAATCACAAGTAATGTTGAAATAAACTCAAGGTTGTCCCAAGGTCATCTCCCTGACGGGACTCTTTGCTGTTTGCCTGCGCTGTCAGGGGGCCCAGAGGCCAGGACCCCGAGTCCCTCTCTTACCCGGAAGGTCAGCGTTGACACTGACCGTGTGTCAACGGAGTTTGTGGACTTCCTGAAGAAGCTCCCGAGACTGGGCCCGGAAATCTACAAGAAGAGCAAGACGTTCACTGACAGCATGGCCAGTAAAGAGGTCAGTGAGGCACCAGAGGGGGGCGCTGACTCTCTGAAGTTCTCAAGACGCAGCTTCCAAGCTCAGGGGATAATTAGCTGGAATTGATTTTAATTGCTTCAGTAGGAAGAGTATAAGTATCTCAGAATCTTGTTTACAAATGAAGGAAAAAGGGAGCAGGAGATCGACAGACGGATCGGTGCCGCGTCGGCAGTAATACGGTGGCTGTACTGTTCTGTCGTGCTAAAGAGGGAGCTGAGCCAGAAGGCAAAGCTATCAACTTACCAGTCGATCTATATTCCTACCCTCACCTATGGTCATGAGCTTTGGGTGGTGACTGAAAGAATGAGATCGCGGATACAGGCGGCCGAAATGGGATTATGTCTCTCGGCTGGCTTGGGAATGCCTTGGTATTCCCCCGGGGGAGCTGGAGGAGGTGGCTGGCGAGAGGGAGGTCTGGGCATCCCCGCGGCCTGACCCTGGATAAGCGACGGAGGATGGATGGATTTTTAAAAAACTGCTTTTACTAAAATCACATTAAACCAAAAGCATTAGCTAAAATAATTTTTTCATATTGTCTTAAATCAAATCATTGTAATGGTGAAAACGTGATTCTGAACATGTGTTTTTTTTGTACCTTTAAATACATGTCTGTTACTGTTTTGTTTTCAAGGACCTGGGTGCAGATGAGTCTTCCGAGTGCGTCCAGGACTTCTACCAGAGCCTCTCAGATCGCCTGCTTACTCACTTAAAAGGTAGGACACGAGATTTGGGTCTGCTTTAGTGGGCATATGGTTGGCCTGGGCTGCCCTCTCTGAACACACGGTCCCACCTCTGTCTCTCAGGGTCCGCCGAGCGTGTGGAGCTGGTCATGGACCGTGTGGAGAGGTACATAATGACTCGTCTCTATAAGAACGTCTTCTGCCCTGAAACCTCAGATGATGAGAAGAGAGACTTGGCCATACAGACGAGGATCAGGTGAGCCGAGCCGCTTGTTGTGGTGTGTGTTCTTTAGGGCTCATATATGGAGTTTTGTTATCCTGCTCCTTCTGCCTGCTGGCCTGTGTGGACACACCTTCCTTCCCTTTGCTGCAGGGCCCTTCACTGGGTTACCGTACACATGCTCGGCGTCCCTATGGACGAGGAGATCCCTGGGGTCTCGGAAGACGTGCTTCAGGCCATCACAGGTGGGTAAGCGGTGGCCCTCTGGTCCGCTCTCCCGAGGAGACCCTTGTGTTGACCATGTCTGGCCCCTTCCCAGAGATCATCAAGATGGATTCCATACGAGTGCCCCGTGACAAGCTGGGATGCATCACCCGCTGCAGCACCCACATCTTCAGCGCCATCAAGATCAGCAAGCAGGAACCTGCATCAGCCGACGACTTCCTGACCGCCCTCATCTACGTGGTGCTGAAGGCCAACCCACCTCGCCTGCAGTCCAACATCCAGTACATCACCCGCTTCTGCAACCCCAGCCGGCTCATGAGTGGAGAAGACGGTTACTACTTTACCAACCTGGTAATGCCACACACTCACACACACACACACACGCGCAGACACACACGCAGACATACACACAGACATTCACACTCACGCGTGCAGAAATACACAGACGCGCAGACATACACACACACACAGTCGCGCAGACAGACACACATACAGACACACATGCAGACACAGACAGCGATGCATACATAATCACGCACAGGCGGACATGGTAATGCAGACCTTTGCTGTTGGTTCCCGGTCCCACAGTGCTGTGCGCTGGCCTTCATCGAGAAGTTGGATGCCCAGTCTCTGAACCTGAGCCCAGCCGAGTTTGAGCGCTACATGTCCGGCCAGGCGTGCCAGCCGGAGCCGGTCTCCGACAGCCTGGAGCTGCTGCTGGGGCTCGGGGCGCGTCAGGAGCGCGTGCTGGAGGGCGCCCAGCAGCTGGAGAGAGACCTCATCGACTGGCAGCGAGATGTGGAGCGCGAGGTCAGACAGGCTCTGGAGAAGCACCCTCCGCGGGGCCGGCAGTGCACCTCCGCCATTGACTCGGAAAACGTGGGCCAAGATTGCCTGCCGCCTCCGCTGCAGCCTCAGGTCCTCACTGGCTGACCCCCCCCCCCGACCGCACCCCGCCAACCAGCTGACCCTACCATCCCCTTCTGAACATACCAGCTGACTGACTATCACTCTTTACTTTCAGGAAAAGGCATGTAAATATGTTTACATTTAGGGAACTACTTAGTTGATTGATTGCAAGGAAATTACCTATTTTGCAAATCTTCTTCATCTGATTTATAATACCCGTACACATATTTACATAAATGTGGTGCCTTCTCATTTGAGACCAACCATTTTGAATTTCTTTCATACTCAGTGCAAATTGTTTATTTTTCTATATTTGGCAAACTGACTTATGCTGGCAAACTGACTTGGGGCATGAATTAATTGTAACTTGACTGCTAGGTAGTGAAAGTATGGTCATTGTTTTTATTTTATTTTAAATGATCACTGTATTGGTTCGGTACGTAAAAATGCTGTTTGCAGTCAGTAAACGTTTACTGATGCCTCACTGTGCCTGTTTGAGTGTAATTCACTCTTCGGGGTCATATGGGCCCTGCTGGTATCTCGGACATTGTACCGTACCTCATTACCACAGTGTGTTACAATGTCCTTTATGAACCTGTATATTTTGAAACTGCTTAAAAAAACACATATTTCTCTGTTATTACCCATCCATCCTGTAGGGGGCAAATGTCTCCTGGGAGTTTATGTAGTTAGTTATAGTATTTAGTTATGTTTTATTTCCTTATTAATGTCTTAGTACTTTAATTTCTGTTTAATGTTTCGAATGGCTGCATGTCACTTTAAGAACATAGTATAGTAACGCAGTTATTCTACGTAAGGTGGGGGCATTTTGGGACGTTGGTTTGGAATGAACGGTTTTTCTAACCGTACTTAGGCAGTGGAAATTTAGTAAAATACTGAATCTCTGGACTTTATTTTCTATTTATGTTTATAGTTTAATAAACGTTTAAATGCATAAAAATGTATTAATTTTATTTCTGCGTGGAACATAAGCCGAACACGGTGTCTGGTATTTGCTTTTTAATGCTGATTTAAGAAATGCACTCAGAATTTTGCTCTCATCCACAGTTTTTCCGGAGTTTCATTTTTCGGCTATATCGATAGCTTTCATCTGTTTTCCGAAACCGCTGGTCATGTTCAGGTACGCGTGGGGTCCGGAGTCTATCCCAGAAACTACGGGCACAAGGCAGGGAACAACCCAGGATGGATACGGGCAATTTGGTAACTCCGATAAACCTAAGCATATGTTTTTGGTCTGTGGGGGGAAACCGGAGAACCCAGAGTAAACCCTCGCGATGACATGGGGAGAACATGTAAACACCACACGTGGAGCCATGGGGAGACTCAAGAGGAATGTTCCTGAGCCGAAGCATGTGTGTGTGGATCGATCGTGCACTTCGGTCCGGAAATGCCAGATGTGTATATGTTTGCTCATAAGACTCGTTATCGGGGTTTTTTAACTGCCGGGAACGTTTCCACCCCTTTCCCTGTACTGAATATAAGGAGTGTCATTCCCCGTCAACACTGATCCCAGCAAGATGTTCCTAGTTCAGCCGCTTATGCTCTTTATAGGTACATCAAGGAATTAATCGTACATATGTATGCGTGTCACTACCGTTTGCTTTATACATTTTTCTAATCACCTGTTTTTCTGTTATTTGTGTGCAGTTATTTCAACTTTGTTTGGTCGTTCGTCATCTCAAGGTAAGCAATGTCAGCACAATACTTCATTTATTACTTAGATGGTGTGTTACCGAGTTCTGTTGTTCTGCTGTGATCTGGCGTCACTTAACGTTACATTCACCCTGTAGCCACACAGATGAGCCACTTAGACTTAGAACCTGCAACCTTTTACATATGAACTATTAACCTGGTCTGTTCTCTGTCCAGAAACATAAGCAATGTGCAACCATGTGACTCCAAACCCTCTTATGGCTCATTTAAGGCTAAACGTCCTTCCAAAATATGAAGCTGATCCCACTGGCAAGGTCATTCAGCCTAGACTGTGACCGATGTGCATTGGCAAGTATCTTTGTATCTGTCTTACACAGACCTGTGTTTCTCCCTCTGTAGCTGGGTGGGTGGTATTACACGTCCCACTCAAACCCTTGTGGATTGGAGATGACATCACTCTGACCTGCGAGGTTAGGGGCAGGAAGTTAGTGAGCGAGGTGGTTTTCTATAAAGACGACATGGAGTTGCAGAGGCAGGCCAAGCCAAACCTGCGCTTGTCCCACCTCACTAAGAATGACCAGGGAGTCTACTGGTGCAGAGCCACCTGGCGGGGTGACATTATGTGGTCTACAACCTACTCGTCGCGTGTTAGAGTGAGAGTCAATGGTATGCCTTCTCTACTTGTACCATATGAGAAACATGTTGGTCAGCTTTGTTTTTTGTTGGTTGGTGACTTATGTGTTTGCAACCCGTGTTTTGCTGTGGATTGTGCGAAAACCAGGCAGTGCACTTCTCTTCTGTCATGGTAATAGTCACTTTTCATTTTCAGATCCATCGGAGACAAACCTCGAGCCCTGAGCCATATATGATGCGCTGTCAGACATAAAATGTTTGGCATATTTTCAGCTGTACAGGGTTACATCTCATTCTGGTTATATCAGTCAAGTATACTTTGGGCTGATTTTTTTTTTTTTTGGTAATTTAAATTTTTATTGATTTTAACAGGAAGACAGAGATTAAAGGAAAAGTATACAGCAATTAAAAAAACTATAGAATAAAAAATAAATAAATACAATAAATTGGAATGTGTGATATAACAGTGGCTACTAGTAACAAACAATAAATGTTAATTAGAACATGGCATCTAATACACTTGTGTTCCATTATCAGTCTTTTAGCATATTTGAGTTATTCTTCCCTGACATATATCTACTAAAGCTGTCCCATTGTTCCTTAATAACATCATTATGCAGATTTAATCTTCCCATCATCTTTTCACATGCCACAGTTTCTATCATTAGGCTTTGGGCTGAATTTTGTACATTACAGTTGTATCTATTTGCTGGAATAACTGTAAAAACAGCAGAGGGATTAAGGGTCTTCGATCATTACACTGGTTTACAAGGTTTTTGTTTCCTTTATAGTTTTAATTGGTGTGCCAGGTAGATTTTGTGATGCTGACCACAGAAATATCTTAAGAATTTTCACATCACATAAGGTTGTTGAGGAAAGGCCATTTTTGTTATAATTATTGTAAAATGTTTAAAACATAGATATTTCACGTAACATTAGTCCGGATTAAATTGCGCTTCGGACCGGAAACGCCAGATGTGTATAAATGTTTGCTCATCGGTTGCGTTTATTTTCTCTAGAATGGAACAAATCATAGTTGTTGCACAATCAGTCACAGGACTCGTTACCGGGAAAAAGAACGCTTTTTGGGAAAGTGAAACTGCCGGGAACGTCTTTACGCCGCTCCCTGTCCTGAATACAAGCAGGATTTTTCCCCGTCGACACTGATTCCAGCAAGATGATCCCAGTTCAGCCGCTTATCCTCTTTATAGGTACGTAAAGGAACTAATCGTGCATATATGTGTGTACGTGTCACTATCGTTTGCTTTATACATTTTTCTAATAACCTGTTTTTCTGTAATTTGTGTGCAGTTATTTCAGGTGTAATTGGTCGGTCGTCATCTCAAGGTAAGCAATGTCAACGCGATACTTCATTTATTACTTAGATGGTGTATTATCGCGTTCTGTTGTTTTGCTCTGATCTGGCGTCACTTTGACGTTACATTCGCCCTGTCCACGCACAGATGAGCCACTCAGACCTACCTTGACGTTGGTCTGGGGCAACCAGCAGCTGCTGGTCGGAGAGACCGCAACCATGCTCTGCACAATACCTGGAAACAAACAGAGTGACTGGAAATACTGGTGGTTCAAAGACGGCCAGCCAATACGACAGTTCGGCTTGTACGATGACATTTACACGCTGACAGCCAAACTTCCTCTGGACGGTGGTCTTTACACGTGCCAAGGCAAGACTAACACGACGGAGACCGAACTGCAGGACACACTGCAGAGCGATCCGCTGAAGATAGACGTGGCTGGTAAGTTTGTTTACTGTTGTAACCTACTTGTATATTGCGTGTAGTAACTTACAGATATGAACTGTATGTATTCGTAATGTCTTAGAACTCCCAAGATAAAGTACTTTATATATGCTACAGTTATTAGGTCGTATGTGCACTGTCAGAAAAAAGAGTACCAGTTTGTACCTTTGCTTGTCATTGGGGCTGTACCTTCAAGGGTCTGCCATTTGTACCATACAGTTGTAGGTAAATGTATATTTTAATGTACAGAAATGGACTCTGACAAACTTTTTTGTATCATTTTGGGTACATTAATGTTGTTTGTACCTTATGGATGTTCCATTTCTCTACCTTAAATTAGACTAAAAGGTACATTTACCAGCAGTTAGGGTACAACTGGCAAACCCTACATTGGGGTACAGCCACAGTGACAAGCAAAGGTACAAACTGGCACCCTTTTTTCTGACAGAGCGACATTTGACTCCAAACCTTCTTATCGCTTATTTTGGGACCTTAAAGGCTGAACATCATTCCAAAATATGAAGCTGACCCCACTGGAAAGCTCAGCAGGGACAGTGACCATTGTGTGTTGAGGAGTATCTTGGTATCTGTCTCACATGGACCTCTTTGTCCCCCTGTAGGTGGATGGGTGGTATTGCAGGTCCCACCAGCACCCTTGCTAATTGGAGATGACATCACTCTGACCTGCCGAGTCAGGGGCAAGAGGAGAGTGACAGAGGTGGTTTTCTTCAAAGACGGCTTGGAGTTACAGAGGCAGCCGAAGCCAAACCTGCATTTTTTCCGCCTCACTAAGGAAGACCAGGGCGTCTATTGGTGCAGAGCCACCTGGTGGCAGGGCCTTCTGTGGCACACATCACAATCATTGCCCGTTGAGGTGCCAGTCAATGGTATGCCTTCTCTAATGTTGGGGAAATTGTGGGAAAATGCTGTGTCTGTGTACTTTCTCCCTAACCCTGGATGTACTGTTCTGCAGAGGTATTGACCATGTCCCACCTGGTAGGGCTCCCTGCTACCTCTGACTGGATAGCAGCTACACTTGTGGTGCCAGGTCCAGCTCAACAGCAGGGATTCAAACCTACAGCCACACTACCAGTTCTGCAGAAACCACCAGAAGCTGCGCATGGCCACCGCAGAGGAGCTCCACATCATCACCAAGGCTGGGGTACAGTGTTCCGGGCTGTACCATTGCAGAGTGATTCTGAACAGGCTGGGCTTGACCAAGCTGAGCAGGGAAGTGATGGTGGAGGTGTTGAAGGTGAGACTGCCTCTGTCGGACCCCTTCTCCACCACGGTACGTGCCACATGTTGTCCTCTTAACCTGCCACTTTCCTTCTGTCACTTTAATGGTCGCTTTTCATTTTCAGATCCATCTGAGAGGGACCCCCAGCCCTTCAGCACTGGGAACATCCTGACGGATCTAGCCGGTCTGTCCTCTTCAAAGGCTGGATCCTGAGCAGGTCATTGTGAGTCTTAGACCCAGACGTATTTTTCCCCTTGAAGTTTTGAGTGTTACACTGCAGTTACAGTAATCAAATGTTGTTTTTCACTGGACTGCTCACCACAACCGAATTAAACTTTTTTTGGGCCCATGATCTCATGAGAATCAGCCAGTTTTTACTCTGAGATGATTCACTGGTTCTTTCTTCTGGCTGGACCAGAGGTCGGAGGAAAACGTCCAGGAAAAGCACACTTACTGCTTTGTGCCACAGGATCTGCAACGGCAGCAGTGAGTCAGGCTCCGGGGGAGTGCAGCCTCCGTGGGAATGAGTTCCTCTCTGTACACGGCCTTCTTTTATTTTCAGAGAAGAGCTCCCCCTGCTGTCCCCTGCTAGTACAAACAGGGCTGCTTATCTTTAGGGTGTTACAAGCCAGCCTGCCAGGGTCCCTCACAAGTGGGGGGGGGGGGGGGGGTTAAAAAAGATTTTATTCCCTTCAACTTTGGATCTGACTTTGGTTTTTATTTTTTTTTTTTATGTGGGGGAGTTTCCTCTTTTTGGTAAACTGAAAATTTCTTTTTG
>JAOYFF010000038.1:4332464-4344945 GCA_025773925.1 Cryptomyrus ogoouensis | reverse complement strand
CCCCCCCCGCACGCCTGGCCCAAGGGCAGGCAGGGGACTCCTGCTCGGGGGGGGAAGGGCCGGGGGGCGGCGGACCCGGCGGAGGGGGGGGGGGGGGGGGGGGGGTTAAAACAGATTTACTACCATTCAACTTTGAATCTGACTTCGTATTTAATTTATATTTTTAATGACGGGAAGTTCCATCATCTTGTAAAACTGAAAATTACTTGTGTGTTTATGATGAGCTGTCAAACATAAAATGTTTGCTATAATTCCAGCTGTCCAGTTACATCTCATTCTGGTTATATCAGTCAAGTATGCGTTGGGCTGAATTTTGTACATTACAGTTGATTCTACTTGCTGGAAGAATGGTTAAAACAATAGAGAGACTAAGTCCATGTTGTTCAAGTTAATTTTATTTCATGTACAAATGATTAACAATATTTAGACAATTTGTAACAATTACACAAACACAATACTACAGACCATTTACAATTGTAAGCTTTTTAGATAGTTCCTCCACCTCGGTTTTGCACACTGCGTGATAAGACCCTTTACATGCGATCATCTTACCTTAAACATCTGGACAGAAAAGGCTGCCTGTTTTTCTGCAGTGTAATAAGGACCCTCATCTTTGGAATGATGCTGCTGTCTAAAGCTGTGCAGTATAGAGCAGAGAGGTCAGACCTTGTCGGGGTAGAGCAGGAATCCCGTGAAGATGCTGTCGTCCTCACTGCTTGAGTAAACCCCATTCCAGTCCCTTAGCGTCTCCACCCAGACCTGGTCCCCGGCTGCCAGCTGGAGCAGCACCAGACTGGAGGCCTGGTCGATGTCTTGCCCGTACAGTGAGTCCCTCGTTCGCACCTTCTTGACACCGTTGACCACTAGGGCTGCACGTAGGGGCCGGTTGCGTACAGTGATGTGGTAAGCGAAGACATAGACGCCCGGGTAGGTGCAGTTGAACTTGCTGCTGGTGACGTCGTAATGCTCCTCGCCGTTGTAAAAGACCTTGTCGAACTTGACCGGGAAACCGGCTGGAGGAAAGGACTTGCTAGGGTACAGGCCCACACTGAAGCCGGACCGCTTCAGAACCAGGTTTGCTCCCCGGGCCCCCTTAAAACCCCGCGGCCCCCGCTCCCCCCTCAGCCCTGGGGAGCCCCTGTCTCCTTTTGGACCGACAAACCCCCGAGCGCCGACAGGACCCGGAGGACCACGTGGACCCACTTCTCCTTTTTTTCCTGGTGCTCCTGCTTCCCCAGAAGGTCCTGGCTCACCAGGGGGGCCCTGCCCACCAGCCTTGCCCAGGTAGCCTCCAGCTGCATCTGGACCCTGCAGCCCAGGGTCCCCCGGTTCCCCTTTCTGTCCCTTTTCCCCGTAAGGCCCACACTGCCCTTTGTCCCCCGAATCGCCTTTCTCACCCTTGTCTCCAGCCAGGCCCTGAGGTCCAGTTGCACCATCTTTCCCAGCGTCTCCTTTTTCACCCTTAGTCCCGTTTTCACAGGGGTCTCCATTCTCGCCTCGGTCCCCTTTGAATCCCGGAAAGCCGGCATCTCCTTTCTCGCCCTTGGAGCCGGTATCACCTGCAGAGGTAAAGGGTAAACGTCCTGTCATGGCCGTGCAAGACCCCATCCGTGTGTGTACGGTTAGTTGGTGCAAAGCACTGAAGCTGGCTTTTATGCACCTTTCTCAGTCAATGTTAAACGATTAAAAAAAAAAAAAAAAAAAATCCAAGATTTTTAAATTCAGTTTATTCATTTTTACACACAGATGCACAAATTGGAGCAGACAGACACAACCACTAATAATTAGTCACCCAGAACAATCACAACAAGGACAGAAAAAGCCGAGCCGAATCCCATCCCTTGGTGGCATACCTTTCTCTCCTGGCTTCCCTGAGATGCCGGGAATTCCGGCTAGGCCAGTGATGCCTTGGTCCCCTCTGTCACCTGACAGGATCAGAGCAACACCCTCAGACACTTTGCTCCGTATCTCACATGCAGTTAGCGGGCAAAGACTGACATGCTAATGGTGACCTCCCCCCTCACCCTTGTCTCCTTTTGGTCCAGCCGATCCGGACGGGCCCTGGGGTCCAGGCAGCCCCCTGGGTCCAGCGTCTCCCTTCCCTCCAGGTGGCCCTGTAGCCCAACATCAGCATCACACACCTCCCTCAGAAATTCACTTCCCACACAATGTTTCATTACATCCAGATTTTGTAACATGCAAGATCACAAGAGAGGAGAAGCATGTTGTCTTGTATGTTTTACTGGATCCTAAGCAATCGGTAATTTAGAATTAACGTCTAGATTGTGACTCACAAACCTGATGTCTACACAACAGTCTATCTTTCTCTGTTTTTTCTTATAGAAACACATTTAGTCACATGACACAAAACACACCCAGCTCCCCTGGAAATACACCGACATCACAGCGTCCATTCATATCCTCTTCCATACTTTTTACATTAAAATCCATCCAAATGCAGCCCACCACGTAACTGCACGTATCCCAAAGTGTTTGTAGAGAGGACTGTCGTCAAAGCATCGTTAAATTGTTGTCAAAATATCATCAAAAGCGTAACAGGTGTATCTGAACTAAATATGGGCAGGAATGACTTCAAATGGACTTCAAATGCCTAGAGAAATGGACTAACAGCACAAAAGCCTGACAGAACAGTTATTAGGAATGAACACAGTACAACAGAGGTATTATAGACCTATTATGTTCAACTTGTCTGGAAAGGTTTACAGAAGCTTGTTGCAGCATGAGGACATCAGTAAAAATCTGAAATGATCTGCAGCCAGAGCCAGAATGAACCATGAAATAAAAGGGCAATCAAACACAGGCTCCTCAGTAAACGGCACTCCCCAAGTCTGACTGGACAATCATCACCGCAATAGCCCAATACCAAGCATGACATGGCCCCTCCCTCTACCTGGTAAGCCTCTGTCCCCCTTCAGACCCTGGGGCCCTCTTTCTGGGGGACAGCATTCGCAGAAGTTGAAGTAGCATTCGTTGTAGTCCAGGGTGTAGTTCTCATTTCCAACATCGGGTGGTGCTGCGGTGTCGATGTGGAGCTCAGTGTAGAGAGGCGTCGTGCTGACTGTGGTTGTCAGAGCGGGTGTCGGATGGGGGGTCACCTTGGTCCACACCCCGCCGATTGCTGTGGTGGTGGTCCGTAGCGGCTCCGGGGCACTCGGAGGTTTCTTGGTGAACTGATACTTGGGCCGCTGTGGGCCTTTGGCGATGGCACCGGGCAACATGAGAATCAGCAGGAATGCCACAGAGGCGAGGAAGACAAGCTGGCAAGCGAGCGTCCTCATTCTGAGATCCTGAAGCACGGCACCAGAAATCAATGCACTTTTACACAATATTCCATTTACATAAATATAAGCGTATATACAGACATAGTTCTTATATATCCATAATTAAGATAATTTTTCATTACATTGGTTGCTTACTTATCCTCAGAAAACCTTCCACAGGTAACCTCACGGTTCAGCCCCTCACTCCTGACCATCAACCCAAGCAATGATTCACTTCAGCAGCTCTCAAGTTTCCACTGCCTGCAATGTTCTGCCCCAAAAACCACAGGGTCACTCACCCTCAGTCTCTGCATGTGTATCACTTATTTTACAAAATGAGATGTAACCCCTTATAACAAAGACATAATTTCCTTGCAAAACCTTGTGTTTTTTTAAAAAAGTCACCAATTTACTTTGTAAATATACAAATATGTCAAAACCAGTTAGGAAATCCATAAACAGCGAAAAGCTTTCCATTAAAATCTCGGACCTCGGATCTCATTCCACATCACACCAGCTGAGCTTTGGTGTTTGACGCACCAAACGTGAACGCACTCCAGAATCCAATGCGCTTTAGTCACGGAAACGCAGTGAGATATTTACACACATCCCTACTTACCTCTGCGCTGAGCTATTTATCGCCTGTCCATCACGTAACAGCACACTGAAGGGCAAAGATACCCCGAATCGACGCTTTTGATGTCATGGCGTTCCCGTAGCACCGTGCCACCCGGCCAATCGGGGGGCTGGCGTTGGGGATTTGGGTGGCTTGAAATCTGAGGAGATGCTAATGTATGGGGTTCTGTTGGACCCAGCCAAGGCAGCAGCCTCCTTCTGTGCCCCTCTTGTGCTCTGGGTCTTTGTGACATTGGATATGAGGCTCTCACGCACCGTGCCCCCCTCCACCAGCACCGGCACCCTTAGGCTGCCCCCACTTCGCGCAACAAAACACCAGCAGGCAGCAGGGGCAGCAGAGGCGAGTCACCCAATACAGGAGAGGTTCGTCCAGCAGGCACTCAGCCTTGTAGGGGGCTTAAATGTGGACCAGGGAGCTCCTCTGTTATGGGAGGGGGGCAGTGCTACACAAGGTCGAGCTAATCTGTGTTGGGGAGGAGGGAGGTGCCGTAGCACGCCTTAGTCGCTCTGTGCCAGTCACAGGTGAATAAGTCGCTAATGCTAGAGCTAATGCTGGGACAGAACTATGTACTTACTCTTAAAAGGATGCCACCAAAATGAAGTCAGAGGTACTTTAAGACGTACTACATTAGTGTCAAGAACAAGAACGCTCTCATTTTCTTATATTTCAAAAGCTTTAGTCTTTCATCTGAACTGCGGATTATTTTTTATTTTTTTTAAGTGCAGTTGAAAATGTACCCCCCCCCGGCCCACACCTGCACAGTCCAGGCCCTGCAAAGCACCGCCCTCCTTCACGCCTCAGAAGTTCAAGAGGGAACGGGGTGTCTTCAGGTAGGGCGAGCTGGGGTTAAGGGTCGCAGGGGGTAGAACGTTCCATCACGGTGTGCATGGAAACACTTGATACTTCGTAGTCTGCATGCAGAGGATGTGCCGAGGTTTAATCGATGAGTGCAGCAAGGCTGGTGACTCTCACAGTGAACTAATCACACCCCTATTTAAAAAATAGGGTGTTGTGTTAGAGGTAACCCATGTAAGCCACCTTACACGTTAGCTCTCCTCTCTCCTGGGATCATTTCCTTTTCCATTTGACCCAGCTGTAAAGTACAACAACACACTGCTAAATTAACAATATTCTATCATTTATAATTTCATTAAAGAAATAGGAGGTGCATGTTTGAAACGTAAACCGGCGACCGTCTCTGAGTGTGAGTGATTTTGAGGGACCGAGGATCCTCAGTCACCCAAGGACATAAATCCTAACCAGAACTTCATAAAAACAGCCCTAATGGTGCCCCTTGCTTGGAGTGATGGGGGGGGGGGGCTGTCACCTGAGACACTGTAACTGCAGCCCGCCAATTTAACGCATCAGGCTGATGCAGTAAGCTTCTAATGGAGTGTCCTCCGACCCCAAAGATGGAGAGTGAGTCTGGGCAGCCATTTACTGCCTTAAAACATCCCCTGTTCCCTGTTCTCTCACCATCTCTCTTACTAAGTCTGTTTATATCTCTATGACTCCTTTTATTTTGTTCCAGTGAACAGTGTAATTAATACATTATTTATATCTCCGTGTGCTCGAGGTGCAAGCTTTTCAATACCGAGATTTCAACGATTCATTCCACCCGGTTGTCTGACTGCGGCCACACGAGGGCGCGCTTACTCTCCAATTCACGTGGCGTCAGGTCCACCGCGAATCGATGAGGACGGACCATGCCGAACATACTGTATATGCAGGACAGGAACTCCCGCCCGCGTCTCTCCGCCCAACACGCTGATGAGGAGAGGCAAGAACGTTCTGGTTAATGTTACTGTGAAAACTGAATATAAAACTGCAGCTGCCTCATAGTTTAATTCAAACATTTAAAGGATACGTAATCTCTAGTCTTACAATGTTGAATCCAACCGCATATACCCTCAAAAGATTTTCCTCCCAGAGGCTAAATTATCAGAAAAGGACTTTAATTCTTCGCCTGTGGGGTATATGTCTGTTTCCAATACCTCAGGTTCCCACAGGATTTGGACGGTATCATAAACAGGTTCAGGTTCATTTATGGATTAACCCCTCCCATGCTGGACACAGACCGTTCAAAGCACTACGCTCCAGCGGGACACTGAAGTCATTCAGGACCAGAACCACACACCACAAAAACAGCTTCTTCCCCTCAGCAGTTGGCCAATGGCATTGTCCCCCCCCCCCCCCCCTCACTCTGCACGCACATAAACTGATTTTTGCACATCTGTCTGTTCTACTTTGCAGATCACATATGTGTCATTTCAATACTCAGTTAAGTTCCCGCCCCTTAAACATTTTAATATTTATTAATGGAATATTGAACAACTTTTGCACTGGTTTTTTGATCCTGTTTGTGTCTTAATACTTGTCACGTTGTTACTCATTGTACTCAGTGTTAGTTTTGTACTGAGCACCACCGTACCAAAGTAATTTCCTTCTAGGGTCAACCTGCTTAGCAAAAAAAACTAAATTCTTATTCTGATTTACTGCTGACCAAAATGGGCCCTATTCTGTTGTGCAGGCGACAGGCATTCAGGCCCATCGATGATCCCAATATCGAACTGAGGAACTTGAGACTGAACCAGCCTGGACGTCATCACGATGGCCTTTTATAACTACTCAAGAAGATTCTGGAGCCACTGGTGCATGCGTGGAGAACACAGGAGCACACGCTCACGGCTTAGTGTCTGTGGGCCTTTTCACGCTTCAGAGGACTCTAAGTGTGAAGTTTATTTGCATGTCCAACAGCAAACCTCGCAAGGATTTAAATTAGTAATATGCCATGCACAAAGGCCCCCACCAGCCAGGAAAAACATGTGACCAAAATGCAAACTCATCCAGGAAATCCCTCCTCTGGTCTGATTAATGTGACCATTATGTAAAATCAAATTAAATACAGAGACCACACCTGGGTGGTGTCTCGTCGCCTTTGCCAAGTCTTATCTGACAGAGGCCCTCCTGTAAACAGCACTGCCTGCATACGCCCCATAGCCATGTACACATAGCTGCCACCCGGGTGGCACTCGGTCAAAGGCGCCACATTAAATCCTTCCCACATAGCAACTGATTCTGGGCCAGATCCGCCTGCATCTCCTTAAGTTTGGGCACCACTGATATTTGGGCAGGATGGTCTGTGTCAAAATCTGTCTGAATGTTTACAGTTGGTATGTATACACTGAACGTGCGCCGGACCGTATACGTATGATCAGTCACTTACCAGATGTGCAGCTGATTCGCTAAGAGTCTGAGGGACGATTGCCCCATAGAGCAAGATGAGTCTGAACCGGATCTGGGCCAAATGTTGTTCAAAATTTGCAACAGATATATAAACTGGGTCTGGTTCGGCCTGTAACTGCATCAGTTGCCATTTATTTGTCAAGAAAAAAAAAACATGAAACCATATACAGAGGGTATACACAGGGGTGCTGAGTGGCTCAGCAGGCTAAGCCTCTGTGCCTGTAATCAGAAGGTTGGTGGTTCAAGCCCAGCCTTGGCAGAATAGTCGTGGGACAGGTCCTAGAGTAAGGGTCTTAACCCTAACACACAAAGACAAGTGCTACATGTGTGAATCCTTTATTTGCCATTTTTTGGGTTAAAAAATGGATGGTGAGTGGCTAACCCTCTGTGCCTGTGATTAGGTCAGTGGCTTGAACCTGCCCTCAGCAGAATAGTTACAGGACAGGCCCTCAAGCACACTGCCTGATCCTGCAGTGTGATCACTCACTCACTCACTCACTCTCTCTCTCACACACACACACACACAACAGGGTCAGTCAGTACACTCAAGGACCTGCTTTGTAACTATTCTGCTGAGAGCAGGCTTGAACCACCAACCTTCTGATCACAGGCACAGAGGTTTAGCCCACTGAACCACTCACCAGCCACATTTAGCCTTGATCAGAATTTAACTTTTGACTCTCATACACGTATGGGCCAGACCAGATCCTTTTTACAGATCTGTGGCGATTTCTGAACAACTTTTGGCCCAGATCCGGTTCTGACTCAACTTGGTATGTGGCCCCTCAGACTAACTTTGTCCACAGTGGATTACTCTGCCTGTCCCAATGTCTTAATGTTTATTCTTGGCATCGTCAACATATTAGACACAATCAGATTATTCGAGACATACGCTATATTGCCAAAAGTATTGGGACATTTGCCTGTACACACACACACACTTTAATGACATCCCATTCTTAATACATGTATATAGATTTTAATATGGAGTTGGCCCATCCTTTGCAGATATAACAGCTTCAACTCTTCTGGGAAGGCTGTCTACAAGGATTGGGAGTGTGTTTATGGAAATTTTTGACCATTCTTTCAGGAGAGCATTTGTGAGGTTAGTCACTGATGTTGGACAAGAAGGCCTGGCTTGCAGTCTCCGTTTGAATTCATCCTAGACTCCAGTGGCACTGTGCTTTACACCACTGCATCTGACGCTTTGCACTGCATTTGGTGATGTAAGGCTTGGACGCAGCTGCTCGGCCATGGAAACCCATTCCATGAAGTTCTCTATGCACTGTTCTTGAGCTAATCTGAAGGCCACATGAAGTTTGGAGATCTGTAGCTATTGACTCTGCAGACAGTTGGTGACTTCTGCACACTGTGCGCCTCAGCATGCGTTGTCCCTTCTCTGTGATTTTACGTGGCCTATCACTTCATGGCTGAGTTTCTATTGTTCCCAGTTGCTTCCACTTTGTTATAATACCACTAACAGTTGACTGTGGAATATTTAGTAGCAAGGAAACATCATGAATGGACTTATTGCACAGGTGGCATCCTATCACGGTACCACGCTTGGATTCATTGAGCTCCTGGGAGCAACCCATTCTTTCTCAAATGTTTGGAGAAGCAGTCTGCATTCCTAGGTGCTTGATTTTATACACATGTGGCTATGGAAGTGACTGGAACACCTGAATTCAATCATTTGTACGGGTGTCTCAATACTTTTGGCAATATAGTGTAATATACACTATCAGATCGAGCTGCCAACCTCGCGGCCTGGAATATATTGTGTTATGCCCCCCCGCTGGGGGAGAAAATTTAGTCCAGCTGTTATATAGGATTGAGCATCGAGAAGCCAGCATTAAGGTGTGTGGATATATCTATCTGATGGCGTGATAAAATAAATAGCTGTCAAACTCATATTTTGACACAGTGCGGGGAAAACATGGAATGATTTTGTTATCGTAAATAAATATCAACAAATGCAGGTTCTTTTGTTCAAATCCCCAGACATTGTCACACACTTTGGTTGTGTTTTCATCCATCCTTCCATCCATCCATCATCACCCGCTTGTCCAGAATCCGGGTCGCGGGGGTAGCGACTTCAGGAGAGATACCCAGACCTCCCTCTCCCCAGTCTCTAGGAAAAACGTTTGTAACCATTGTAATATGTAATTGTGTATGTAATATAAAAACGGCAAAAAGCCCCTAATGGAAACCATAATCTGTACAACAATCTGATGTTTCTAGAAAACATATTGAACAGAAACGGCCTGTAAAGACAGTGGATGATTTATCACCTCACAGCAAAACTAAAGATCAGAGTCTCCGCAGCAGTAAAGGGGAAGACGCTCCTGACAGCAGTCTGTATCTCAGCGGCTGCATCCACGGGGGACTCCGCTCCGCAGAAACAGCTTGCTCGGCGTGAGCAAAAATGCTATTTTTAGTCATGGCGAAGACCGCGGAGCCGGACTCATAGCAGCCATCTCCACGTAAGAAGCATCAGCAACGAAGTGCTGATGCCGTAAGTTAATCGCATTTTAAGGGAAAATAGCTACGAGGCGCCACTTACAAAAACAAACATTTATCTGCGCTAGCGACTCCATCGCCGAGCGAAAAGACACTTCACCTCGCTGTTAACGATAAAACGCAAACAGATAGGCTATTTAAGATAACACACTAACACACCCTGAAACGCATACTTAACTATTATCTGTGTATAAAACGCGCTGAACGTCTTCATGATATTAATTTTGTGGATTTCCACAAAGCTGTGTCACTGCAGTCTCGCACTACTTGAGCTGCGGTATTTCATCATAAACGGGCAAAATACCGGTGGAGTATCATCATGATGTAAATGCGGTATAGGCTGGATTTAGGCATTGAGCAATTTCAGTAGCCAGCTGACGTGTCAGAACCATACCCAGAACCCATAAACGTGATTTCACTATATTGAATTAGAGTCCGAGCCAAGTAAGAGCGGGACTTAAGCAGTGTGCGAAATACCCGTCAGTATTCGGGGGGGTCCCCATCTCCCTATTGTTGCGCAATACCGATCTTGAAAAAATGTTGCTTTTGAGGCTTTCAGGGGGTCTCATGGGTTAATCGGGGGTGTCGGACTCCCCCGGACCCCACCCCCCCGTATTTCGCATACTGGGCTTAAGCGAAAAACGATAATTCCCCAACTATAGTACTGAACATCATCCCCATTGTTTTCGACGCCACTCCGCATCCTGTGAAGGAGATTTCTGTACGGGGGGTGTGGTGCGCAGGTTTCCCCCTTCATTGTTACATCTTTGATGCGAGTGTCCCTCCATCTCACGAAGCATATGCGAGGCGCCCAGCCGTGACGCCTGCGGGGCCGCTAGCATCACGCAGATCTAATGATCGGCGCAAACCCAGATGCATGTCACGGCACAGTGAATGCTGCTGCATGGCATGCAACGGAGTTTTACGCAATCTGAACCACTGCGACAAAGCGTCGCTGCCATGTCGCAGCATTGCGGATGTCGTTAACTCCGGTGCTTGATCACCGTGTCTTTTCACATGGCGCTCGGATACTGCGCGTAGCAGCTGTACCCGTTAACACTTAATCCATAACTGGATTGACATCTGTGACACAGGTAGGTGTAAACAGGAGTAGTGGGTGTGGTATAACACGGAAAAAAAAATAGACCTGGTAAATTGACCTGGTATTAAGCAAACTGGTAGAACAGCTTTTCGTTTACACAAAGCAGCGGAACCGTAGTGGGACGCCTGTCGTCGGCTCCGGGGTCCCGTAATAAACTTTGTCTAACGTGTTTGACATTGCGGAGGGAGAGCTCAGTTATCTCTGGGTGAGTACCGCATTTTCTCATCAGCACCGCTATTTCTCTCCAATTTCATCTGGCCGATTGCGAGACAAGGATGCACAGTGTACGATCCCGGTTAACATTATCCACCAGACAGTAGTTATGCAGTACTGTCATACGGCTTTAGCTAATATGAAAGCCTCTGCGTGTGCTTTCACTTTAATAACACCACTGTGTGGTATAATTGCTCTTTCCAGTTGTACAGGCAAATTGTCGTTGTTGGAATATTACTTATCGCACTTGTATTCAGTCGCTTTGTCATACGTCTTTAAAAGGCTGCTGGCGTTTTTTGGAAAGATGCGCAGTTTTGTCGATCATTAATCGACATCAGTTGCCTCATTGACACCGCGGCGCGTCGGGGAATCGCCGTACCGCGTAATTAGCTGAATCGGACACTTATGTTAGTGGATAAACTTTGCCTTGGCGAGTCACAGAGATGGCATGTTCTGGAAGAAGCTGGTCAGCTGTCAAAAAGACTGACACCTTCGCAAACACGGCAACGTGGAGCCGTCGCGGAGAAGCATCCCTCTCCCCGCACTATAATCCCAGATGTACATGCTGACCTTAGCACAACGTAGTATTTCCGTCTCAACAAATGCATACAAATCGCTTACACCACACTGTCGGGTGCTTGGAGAAATGGGAAAACGTTGTTTTGATTCTAGGAGAAACACAGATGGGTGAAATGATGCTGTAGTCAGCTGTACCAGAGTCTCTCACTGGCCGCAGTTCGCTGACTCAGCCTCTCCTGTGCGATGGAGCAGGTTATTTTTCTGAGATTACGCACATACTGGCGTTTAACGTATTAGTTACTCCTCAGTGTCGCGATGATCAAACACAAGACGAATTGCGCGTGCATTTTTGTGCATTTTATATATATATATATATATACACACACACACCACACAGACAGCAGCTCCGTCATTCACAGGAGCGGGTTCATGACGTTCCTGTAGCTCCTGCATGGGTCCAGCTGCACTGTCGAGCCGTTGTCACCCCCATTAAATAAAGGCACTCCATAAGAGCATCTACCTGCAAGGTGCTTCCTTGTGCATACAAACATGGTTATAATGGTTATGTTTGTTGAGGATGTTACATAGTTTTACCCACATACAACAGCCTGGGGACAGTTTTGGATCTTACTGCTACCCAAAAGACCACCATTCAGATTTGCATTGTGAGTACAGTTCATATAGCAAGTTAAAGGTCACTAAAGGTCATCAGCAAACATGAGGGTCTTTTGGCCTGTAGCTGCCCTCCCCCCCATTCACTGCTGCTTTATGGTCAGCCAGAGCCATACCCACCCCCACAACATAAAAGCCACACTGGCTGAGATACCCTAAGGTTGTGGTTCATGAATGTGGTTCAGGACTGTGGCTTGGAGGCGGGGGCTCATAACAGTATATAACATGCTGAGGACCAGAACTGGTTTGGGGGGGGGGGGGGGCCAGTGCAGGTTTTTGGCCTCCCTAACG